>JAZHYW010057227.1:0-21709 GCA_037355805.1 Ixodes ricinus | reverse complement strand
GGCGGTCGAGTTTCGAGATTAAAAGCCGGAACCACTAGATGGACGCCCCGCTTGCTTGGTCCCTGAACAACTCCAACATATTTCCGGTGAGGTCGGTCCTTCCTCTCGCACCTCTGCTGCCCATCACGTTACTTCGCTTGGCAACCGCTTCAACTACCACCGGCCGGAATGGCTCCAAGGTGAGCAGCAAGCCGCTCCACCTCCCACGGGATCCATTCTACATCGTCACAGGGAATCCCCCCAGCTTCTAAGCCGGCTTCGGGACAGACGACGTTCCGAGGACTCGGCTTCGTACATACGAAAGGGCAAGCCTCCATAATGCCCGGGACGACGCGACTCAAACTCGCTGACGTCGTGTTCTTCCTCCGCGACACCGCCAAGGTCACGGGTCTGAGCAACCACGAGGACCAGACGTTCGTGGGATGCCCTCAAGACCAAGCTCTCTGGCGTGGTGGCTGCCCCGGCGAAGCCGCAAAGAAAACGTGCAAAACACGCGCTTGCTTCTCGTGCACAGACGGTGTGGCGAGGCGGTAATCACTACATCGAGGCCGTCCTCGCCCCCTGCAGACGCGTGGATCCTGCAATGCCCGGAGTCCGAGTAGATGGCACATATAATGAAAGGCATCGCCGAAGCCTTGCGTTTACCATGCTCGTATCGCGCAACCCAACCATACGGTGACTCAACTAAAGGAGGAGTGTCGACGATGGAAGGCACCTGGAGCCGACATCGCTGGCCGAAGCCGCCGTTTCCAGGCTGCAAACCGACGTCCCTCGGCATCAGCTCCGACTACTGAGCTGAAGACTCTCATCAGAGACCTCATCAAAGAAGAACTCGCATGCACTTCTGTTGCCGTCGGCCCAGCCTCCTCTCGCGGCATGAGAAGCAATACCACGACCAAAGACAGCGCTACGGTAACGCCTCGTTCGCGAAGGACTATCGGCATCGACTCCAACTCTCACAGAAACCGTGCGCGCTGCCCTCGCGCACGCGCTGCACCACCAGTATTTCTTTCTATCAGCCCGTCGAGCAGCCAGAATGTCCTACTCCAGCGTAACAACGACGGGGATCGCGGTTGGCACCAGCAGCATCTTCAGCCCACTCGGCGCCCTATTTGTTTCTATTCTGGCATCCAGGGACATGTCGCTGCGCTACCGCAGGCGTCGCCAGTGGGACGCATCTTCGAGCTTGTCTTTACGCGTCGCGGACGGCCAGCTCCATATGACCTCAACGAAAGTCGTTACGACAACCGAGATCGCGGCGATTGCGGAGCACGAGGTACCCCACCATACTCACCTCTTCCACGACGTTCAGCGTCCCCAGCCAACCGCGGTCAGCCGCAGCAGGACCCCCGTCACCTGTCTATCGCCTTTCGTCATCACCCCCCCTCCGGTCCGACCAAACTGCCCTCACGACCATTCATTCACCGGGGAAACCAAAGCTCGGCAGCTTCCGTGCGGTGCAGCCGCTTCTACATCGTAATCAACACCCCCCGCCATCATTTCCATCTCCGACCACTACCAGACGTCATCACGTCAGAGAAGGGTGACATTCACGGCATTAATCGGCACTGGTGCATCTATTCCAATCATCAATGAAAATGTTAGACCAAAAGATTACAACTTGTTGGCACGCGCTCCTGGAAGGCTGCGGGGGCAGGCGTATCCGGCACCGCTAACACATCTGTGACTCATCCTCTCGGCGTAGTTACCGTCTCCATAACCATTGGCATAGGCGTGCGGCACGGGGGGGGGGGGGGCAGGGGCGCGGCCGCCGCTAGTCATCTAAGAAGGGGGAGGGGCAAAGCCGGCTGACTCGAGGCGCGACTAGCGCCGGCGGTACGGTTTCTCTTTCGACGGCATCGAAACACCGACGGGCGGCGAGCGCAGGCGAGCAGGCGCTTTGGGGAGACCCCGCCCCCAACGAAAAATCACTGGCGCACGCCTGCGGCCATTGGCGCCGGCTCTACCGCCATTGTTTTGCCGGTGCTCTATCCCTGCGGCCGCATTGTCTCTCGGTGCGATGTTCTTCCCGGATGGGACAGTCGGAGCACGTCACGCGCCTATTGATTGTAGTCGCTCAAAGCTCGGCTCCTTTGCCAAGCGGGTGACATTGCGATCTCGCCTCCGACTACCTGAATCCCACCATTAACCACAGCACTCTGTACAGCGAGTGCAGACGTCAGCGACTCCTGATTACTTTAGTGAACCCCACAACAGAGAACTTCTTTTCAAAAAGGTATTGCCTATACCTACAGCACTTGCATCCTCCCGCGGCCACCGCACCCTGCTGTTTAGTCATACATACAACGCATCTTAGCAGCTTTGTCCGCTGGCAGCGACACCGTTAGCGCGAACAAGCGACGTTTATTTTTCCATTTTTTCTATTAAAACCAAGGATATCATCCAAGCTACGCGCTTTCCTACGGAAAAGAGCCTACGGTTTATAATGTAAGCGAAAATTTCAGCTCACAATGCAATTTAAAAAGTAAGATGCGAAATGCGCCGAAGTCGTTCGCGCTGCTAACAGTGCCGTGATGTGCAATGCGCGTCGGCACCTGCAGCATTCGAGGCAATCAAACACATCAATGGTGGTGAAATTTCACACCATCCCAACAAGAGTCACCACCTACCAAACCCCTGCACGAACACGAATCCGACGCACTCTTGACAATGATCGACTCCTCATTTACCACCTAATAACAGCGTGACCAGTTATCAAAGCTTCTGCACGATTTTTACCGACATATTTGGCATCGATGCGAAACCTTCTCGGTGGGACCTCCACTGTACAGCGTACTATCGACACAGGAGACCACCGCCCAGTACGAAGCCGTCCCTATCGTGTTTCCCGAACTGAACGCCAGCTTATTCAGAAGCAGGTCAGCTGACTTATGTTACAGCAAGGAATAATCGAAGAATCATCCAGCCCCTGGTCTTTACCAGAGGTCCTCCTTGAAGAAAAAAGACGGCAGTTGGAGATTTTTATGTCGACATACAGGCGTGCTTCCAAACAAGATCACCAAAAAAGATGTCTATCCTTTGCCACGTATAGATGATGTCCCTTGATACCCTATATGGCTCTGGTACATTTCATCAATCGGCATGCGCTCTGGTTATTGGCAGATTAGTGTCAGACGAAAGGGATATGAGAAAAACACGCCCTTGTGACACCTGGACGGCCTCTACCAGTTCCGTGTAATGCCCTTTGGGCTTTGCGAACGCTCTGCCGCATTCGGAAAGAGATGAGCGGATACCTTTAATGCGTGGCCTCACGATGGACGACATGCGAGAGCTATTTAGACGACGTGGTAGTGTACTCTTCCACCTTCCATGAAGCATCTATCTCGACTGCGAGCAGTTCTCTTGTAGGTTTCCGCAAATGCTTCCCTGCAGTTGAATTTCAAGAAATGCAAGTTCGCCTCCCGGACGCTCACGATACTCCGGTCAGTGCCGTCGATACACCGGGGAATAACGCCAGACCCCTGACAAGCTTCACCGCCGTATCTCATTCCCTCCCGTCCGACAAACCCCAAAAGGCTACGGTCTTCTTTCTAGGTCTGTACTCGTACTTTCGTCGCTTCATCCGTGGTTTTGCTCCACATCTCTTGCGCCCCTCAACCACCTTCTTAGAAGGATATACCGGCGTACGTTCCGAAACCCCAGGAGAAGGCCCTTTCGACTCCTGGGCATACGACTTTGGCTAACACAGCCCGTGTTGGCTCATTTTGATCCGCGAGCCGATGCGCAGTACACTCGGGCGCGGGCGGGTTTGGACTAGGCGCCGTTCTAATTCAAAATGCGCCATAGGCCACGACATGGTCATCGCATATGCCAGCCGATCATTGTCAAGAGCCCGAAATGAATTATGTCATCTAAGAAAAATAACGCCTCAGCTGTAATCTGGGCCGACTACAAAGTTTCGAACCGTACCATCTTTGGACGTCCATTTTGCGGGTAATCTACCGACCACCACGCCCAGCTGGTTGGCCGAGCTAAAGGATCCCAGTGGACGCCTAGGCCGATGGGCCGCTCAAGATCGCAAGGGTGCGCACGTCTCCATCTCGCTACAAGTCTGGAAAGAAGCACGCAACTGTCCTGACCGCCACTGTCTCGAAATCCAGTTGATACTTGTCCCGAAAACCATGGAGCACTCCGCCGCCGCAGTGTCCCTAACATCGATCCCCTCCGTTGATTTCCTGCCACTCGAACAGCAGAAGGACCCCAGGTCATGAATATTATTGCTGCTCTGGCAAAACCCTCACCCTAACTCAGAAGGACAAACGAGGAGCCTGCCTTATACTGTATTCCAGAATATACCTGTATCGCCGAAGCTATCATCCACACGGTCCTGATCTCTTGCCTCGTCGCGTCCCAGAACACCTCCTGGAGCGAATACCCTGCTGGCATTGCATGACGGCCCCACCGCCGGGTCAAATGGGCGTTTACAAAACGTACCCAGCGCGCCCGCACCAGCTTTTACAGGCAAAGCGTACTGCGTGAGTGATGCCTTTAAATACGTCGCATCCTGCATCGCGTGTCAGCGGCGTAAAAAGCCTTACCCAGCCGCCAGCCGGTCTCCTTCAATCCCCGCCACCACCGCACTATAGTATTTGAGCGAGTTCGGCATTGACGGTTGGTCCGTTTCAAAAATCGTTCTCAAAGGCAACCGCTGGGTGATTGTCGCAATCGACCATTTCTCGCCAACAAAGCTTGCCCTTTGCCTCAAGCTGTACAACCAGAGAAATTTCCACATTTCTTCTTTCTCAGGAAGTCATTTTACGGCAATAGCCCACCGCGCCATGCTTGATCAGCGATCGCGGTCGTAGCTTTCCTTTCTCCAGATCTTCTTCGATGATCTTTTGCATGTTTGCGGCACTGTGCACACGCCCACGGACTGCGTACCGCTCCTCAAAACAAACGGCATGGTCGAACGATTCAATCACGCACTTGCAGATATGCCAGCTGTCCATGTATGTCCAGGCCGACCAACGCCGCTGGGACGCAGTACTCCCATTTGTGACGATACGCTTATAACAGTGCAGTTCACGACACAACATCGGCTAGTTCTCATTTTTCCTTCTTTATAACCGTTTCCCAGTATCCCAGCTAGACACACTTGTTCCTTCCGGGACAATGCGCTACCCAGCTTTCCCCCAGCGTTGCAGAGATGATCTGTCGAGCGGAGGAAGCACGCCAACTTACAAGTGAACGTACCCGCGCCTCGCAGCAAAGACAATCACACTGGTATAACGCCACCAGTGTTGTACGTTCGCTCACGAAGTGGAACGCAAAGGTCGTTCCTCGTTCCTTCAGATTTTTGGAAACTGCGTTCCCGTTACAAGTTCCATCTGAGAGAAAGGAACTCGTTCCCGTTACTGTTTAAAAATGTAACGTATCGTTACTTATACGTTGAGCATTTGTACTTTTGTTAATTACCATATTTAATTAGAACAAACAAAGTTTTTTATCTATCCAATCAAATGGCAACATACAAATTTGAATGCCGTGATGGAAGGACGCCAGGAAGACTAAAAAAGAACAGCAAAGATGAGAGGAAGGTTCTATTTGTTGAGTTATACATCTTTAAAAATCTCAGCGGTTTCTACTTCATATTCATGCTGTTTGTGGTGGGCGATTTGTGACGAGCCAAATGCACTCGTCCGCTTCGGGAAAAGCGGAGCCACCTGCATTATTCCAACCCCACGTTGCACGGACGTTTTACAACCTTCCACGTCTAATCTAACAAAGTCGCTTGTTGGAAGGAACTTAACTATAGTTGCTTCTCGATGTTGCTGTCCGCAAGACGATGCGCAACATGAAAGCAAAATAACAGTCCACAACCTATATAGACACGGAGATGCAGAACTCCCTACAGTCGCCAAGCATGAAAGAAAAAATAAATAAACCTTTACCTGGACATGTCCGATCGTCTTGCTTGACGGTGCACAAGTCAAGCATTGGCATGTTATGTTGCCATGTGCCCTTGTCTGGGACAGGCTTGAACATTGTTGAGAGCCATGGCCAGAGACAGTCCACTTGGACGTCGGCACTCATTGTGGGAGTTATCACTTACCCACAGGAGACAAGAGGAGGTCCGTTGATGCAGTCCCAAGAATGCGCGTCCTCGCCACAACTACCGGGCGCGTACAGCTGCGTCCTCATGGAGTAAAACCATGGGGCGAATGCGGGATCCCTGATTGGCCTTTTTTGAGGCATGTCACAAATGCACGCTTACTGAGACCGCTACCGCTGACTTACACCTCGCGCCACGGGTAAATGCGTGCCCGTGTTTCGCGCGTACCTAGATGCCGCCTCCTACATGGAGATGTCGTTTGCTTGCTTACGGCTTTACGCGGCCCAACGCTTATCGCTCGACGACGCGGTGTTGGGGTTTGTATTGGACGCCAAACCTAACTGTTGTTTACCGCCAAATATCGTCAGCCGCAGCGCTCGTGTCACTTTGTAATGTGCCGCCAGAGACTTCCGCCGCTTAGCAGAGTGAACGGAATTGGCCTTTTTTGAGGCACATCAGAAATACGCGCCTTGCCGACAGCGAGACATGCCACGGCGGGGTCTTCTTTTCTGACTAACGCACGAATTTGCTTAGCTGGTATCACGTAGCTCGACGCTTTTAGCGCTCCACAACGCGGTGATGGGGTTTGTATTCGCCAGCCCAACCTAACTGTTGTTTACCGCCAAATGTCGTCAGCCGCACCGCTCGTGTCAGCTTGTAATGTGCCGCCGCAGATTGTTGCCACGTAGCGGCGTGACCGCGATTGGCCTTTTTGAGGCACATTGCGCGCCTCGCCGACAGCTAGACATGCTATGCCGGCGGCTTGTTTTCTGACTGACACACGCTCCCCCTGGTTTAGGCGGTAGAGAGAAAAAAGTGGGCTAGCGGCATGGTTCAACGCGCGCCTGTGTTCCGAGCGCACAAAGACACCGCCCCTTAGATGACCCTTCCGCGCTTGTCGTTTGTTGTAGCTCGCCTGCATCCGACTGTTACAAAGCGAGGACGCCGCAACATAAACCCTAGAATACCTAAGTAACAAAAAGTTATCGCGATTCCGCTCCCCATAAATATATTGTTATTATACTTTTTTTAAATTTCCCTCTCAAAAGTTTAGTAAAAATTGACTCACTGAACGAAAAAAGGAACGCCGTTCCTTTTTCCGCTCCAGTAAAAATGTAACGAGTTCCCATTCCAGTTACAGCGTTGCAGAATGGAGCGGCGGCGTTTCTTTGTTCCTCCTAAAAGGAACGCGTTCTAGGAACGCCGTTCTTTGGAATGCCGTTCCGTACAACACTGTGTACGTGTTACTGACTTCAAAAAAGTAATCGGTGTTTTTCTTGGCCCTACAGCAAAACGTCAGTGTTTTCTTTCTGTAGACTTTAATTCGTACTCTAGCTATTTAACAAGTTATATCGCGCCGTTATCAAGCCCCTCGTAAAGTTTGGGCGCCGCCTGTTTTTACACTATTATGCGCTGTACGTCGAACTTAGGTTTTCGGGTGCATTGTATGGGAGAAAGGGTGTAAGTTGTTACACTTTTTTCTTGAGTGCGGAGCAGGGGTTCGGAGACTCCTGTTGCAGATGATCGCTTACGCACCCTCGAATCTGTTCTTCACCGTGATGCGTCGCTATACGCATACTATAAGCTATGCATTCCCACACAATACCAGTCGAATGGCTATCCTTGTCTGCTAATTTTAGAACAATCTACCTGGAAATTAATGTTTCGGAACGTGTTGCCAATAATAGTGAGAGTAACCGAGATGGGATGGCATGGACTGATGAACTGCATTCAATATGTCCTTTGGATAGATCAACAGTTCGCGCCAACGTGAATAAGAATTTCATGGCTGTTCACACTTTTTTTTAGAAAATTAGTTTTCCCTCGAACTCTAAAATCGCACCGTGTTCTAAGCTGCACTAACTACTGTTCGATATTCACTGCGGTAATATTTCTTCCCTTGCTAATTCTTTATTTTCTGCAACTCCCTGCTGCAGTATGTACCGATTCTGGTGGTCCGAGCAGGTTTTTGTACACCAGGGATATCCACGACGATTATCAAGATATCACTACCCGGCTTCCCCAACTCTACCCGAGGATACATTCTTACCATTTCATAAATACTGCTTGATGAAACGTTGTTGCAGCTAGCTGGCCGCATGCAGTAAGGCCAGTTTTGTGTTCAATCACCTTTGTTCTTCGAAGATTTTTTTCTGTACTTTTTTAACTTTCGTAAATGCTTGCTGCTGATTTGGAAGATATACAAACATCTTCACAAAAATAAGGCCAGTTCCATTGAAATTCGAATAGAGATCTCGCTTTAAAAGAAGACTTTCGTAGTCATTGAGTCAGCTTGACGTGTGATCATGTAATAGTAAGGGCTCTATGATTTTGCTTTCTGAAATGGCGTTCTGAATTTTACAGAGTTAATCACATCTAAAATATTACAAACAATTTTTTTTGTAATCCTGAAGTTATGGTTGCAGCATGCAGAAAACTTTACCTTAACCAAAATTAGTATCTCCGATTTCGGTCTGCGCTATTTTTCCGTAAATTATTTAATTCACAGAGTGCAAACTTCAGCCACTAGCATCTTTATTTTAAAATAATAATATAGCGCCGCTCGTAAGAACATTGTCCTTCGTATGCTTATCGCGTGCACGGACGGGAAAAACAGCCAGATATACAACTTTGCTTAACTATAGGCTAAATGTATAGAATAAAAACCTCCCTTCTAAATTATATATGTGAATTCCTTAGAAAAGTTCAGCGTGATACTCTTATATGTAATCGCACTAGAAAACCCCTTTTAGCACCTATTTGTTTCGAATACACCAAGGGTACGAAGAGACGCTGGTCGCCCTGTAGTCAAAGTAAACGACGGAAAAGTATTCGAAGTTGACTCTTAGGCACATCGGAACACAATGAGGAGTACATGAAGTAATGGGCCACATACAGAACTCGCAGGAACGCGCGATGCCAAATCAATCAAAGGCGCAGTTATTGGTTGCTGTCGGGGAGAAGAAACAAAAGCACGGGCGCGGATTTCGCGAGTAAACAAACGATTAAGGTGTGCAAGGAAGGGACCAATTTGCAAGCCGCAAAGGAGACCATCACTTCCGAACCTTCTCCTATAGCAATAGCATTAAACACTTTGTTTTATTATCACTATGGAGCAATTTAAGATGATAAAAAAGGAGAAAAAAAATTAACAATGCATTTAAACGGATTGTTGATTTGACAATGTTTTGACTCAAAGCAAGATGTGATTGCTATCCGCGATGCCAGAGACTAGTAAAATAATTTCAAATCCTCTAAGCCGGCGGATAATGTGTACATACCAATTCCGAAACTCCATCAACAAATTAAATTTATCAATGAACAAACGTGCGACACATCCGGTGACAGTCAGCTTCAAAAACACTTCTGAAGGAATACAGCGCGGATTAGTGAAACGGCCGACTGGTGGTCGTATTCGTAAAGCGGAGACTAAGCGGGGTCTAAGTGGGGGCTAATTGAGGAAAGCAGATCACACAAATCCTCTTAAATATCAAAGAGCTAGCCAAGTCACAAAAAGAAGGGGTGGGGACGGGATCACCATTTCCTATTAGGAATGTGATTGCACAGTACGATCAACCAGAGATAGACACAAGGCGTAATTTCTGTAAGTACAGAGCGCGACACTCTTAGCGCGAACAAGCGCGAACAAGTTTTTCTCTTTGAAACCAAGGGATGCCATCCAAGTTATTATTGCTACGGAAAGAGCTCATTTAGTTCTGTAACGTAAGCGATAAAATTTCGTCCTCGCTAATACTATTTAGAAGTAAAATGCGAAAAATGCGCCGGTGTCATGTTCGCGCTAAGAGTGCCGCAATGTGTACCACAGGGCGGTTTGCCTGAAGCGCTCTCTATTTTTATTCTCGGGTTAGAATTTTAAGTGTAGACGCTTGGACCTACAATAAATTATCAAACTGTACCCCAGGACTGAGTATAGAGGAGCTAGGTTAATTGTCACTGGAAGGTGGCTTGAGCTAAGCAGCAAATGTGGAAGTGAGTGCACGCGGAAAAATCGTATATGTTTATTCTTTTCTACGTAGAATATGCTTTTTCGACAGTCTTTAAATTCAGTATGAAAATATGTTTGTGTCTTTTTTCCAGATCGGTTAAATGAATAATTAGGAATATAATATAATTCGTTCGAAAAGCGGGGACTTCAACGAACGTTTCAAAATAGCTAGTCTTGCCGAAAAATGATGTTGATTTTTAGGCTATAAAAAATAGCCTCGTGATTTGATGCGCAAGTTGCGTTGCACACGTGAAGCGTTCTAGCGTCACGCGACATGACGTCACGTGACATTCTTTTCTTCGCTAAATTTAGAGGGGAGTTATATTAGTGTGTCAATGTCAAGTGACGTTAATTTTCGAGGTAAGTGCAGAGGATAACCTACAGGGTGAAACAAGGAGACGGCAGGCTCTTTAAATCGACCGGAAAATTCGGTTTCTTAACCTATCGCGCTACGACTTTGTGCAGCGTTGCCCACAGATGGTGCATTTTTTTTGTAAAATTTGCAAAGAACGAATTTACCTGAGGAAAATGTAAAGAAAGAAAAAGTCTTAGCTCCTATGGAAACGCAGCGACGCCACCGGTCTGCAAACAACACGGCGCCGTTTCGCACGGGAGACAAGAGATGGCGCAAGCGGTCGCGACGCCAACTGCCGCCAACGAACGAGCAGACGACGCCGAGAGCCCGCGTGTTTAGCAGACAAGGAACTGCAGTTCCTTGTTGTTAGCGCGCCTGTTTTGTTTCTGCGACTGTCGCCGCCTGCGGAACGCGAGCCGCTTTTGAGTCGAAAGGATCGTCTGCTAAAGTGCCGGCTCTCGGCGCCGTATGCTCGTTCGTTGGCGGCGTTCGTTGCGCCATCTCTTGTCTCCCGTGCGAAACGGCGCCGTGTATGTTTGAAGACCGGTGGCGTCGCTGCGTTTCCATAGGAGCTAAGCCTTTTTCTTTCTTTACATTTTCCTCAGGTAAATTCGTTCTTTGCAAATTTTACAAAAAAAATGCACCATCTGTGGGCAACGCTGCACAAAGTCGTAGCGCGATAGGTTAAGAAACCGAATTTTCCGGTCGATTTAAAGAGCCTGCCGTCTCCTTGTTTCACCGTGTAGAATGCCGTTTTTGTCACTGGACCTCAGGTCACGTGGCATAAATTTTCTTCCTAAATTTAGCGTAAAACTGAATTGATGTGTAGGTAAGTTACGCCTCATAATGCCACACTGCGCGATTCGCATTATTGCACTTCACATGTCTATGCCCTAATTTAACTTCCTCGTTAAATTTAGTGGATAAACTGGATCGGTGCGTAAGCTTGTGACGTGCCACAAAGCAGCACTTTGTGCCTTGCATCATGGGACATCACAGACAACGGCTTTACAAAATGCGGTCTTAGAATATGCGGCTTCATGAAAAAATCGAGCAACTAGCCAAATTACGTTTCACGTTAAAACTAGCTTGACTGTCTAACATTATTGCTTGCAGTTTGCAGCACAAAAAATAAACACATTCTTATCTGTATTCAGCACCCTTCAACACTTGGTGCTCTCAACTGATTGGGCCACCTGGTCAGCTCTATGGCCTACTGCTGATATTATGCCTAACTTGTTAGACAGGCGCCACGATATTTTAAGAGACATTCCCATAATGATAATCTCCTAATCAAAACGTGGGAGTATAAAAAAAAACATTAAAAATCAATGAGCAGGCAGCAACCTGATAACATTTACTACAGGAACAGTAGCTGACACGGCGAACTCTCAGATGCAGATATAACTTTTTGTCTGCTTATTTTGTTAGTTTCTCTTTCGGTTTTTTTTTCACTCATCGAACGTGCACATCCGCCTGAAAATGTCGAATTAAGATGCCGTTACACACTATACTGTATTAGAAATTAAGAGAATATCTGATTTCTTTATATGTGCTAAAAACAATAAAAACAACTTCTTTACTCAACAATAAACACCGAAGAAGTTGTGAAATTTTCTCTTCCGAACTAAATACAACTTGAAACGCCGTGTGACCTAACAAAGGTCTTTAAATAGTCTGTTCGCTGAAATTAAAATAACAAAATCCCTCAAAATGACATTATTTTGAAAACTGCGCCGAAATTAATGGACATAAGATAGTAAACTGCCGAGGTGTTGTAGGCTGGACGAGTTGCTATGATGACATATTGAACGCCATAGCGCAGAAAAAGGCACGGACTAAGAAAAGAAACATGAATTATACACAACCGCTGACTTGCAACTGAATTTTTACAAAAAAGAAAGACGAAAATGTGCTAAAGTCATGCAGTGCCAGAGCGTGCCACGCACGTCACAACACCATGTAGACCGACACGCGGCGCGGCTCTGTTTACCAACACGACTAGAAGGCCGCGCATGCGCAAGAGCTTTCTGTGTAAAGTTAGAAGTGCTAGTCATGTTCTAAAAAAATATTTGACACCATACAGTTTCGAAGTCATCGATTGACTTCATGGGACAGTATACTGCATTTTATTTACCGGCTATAACGAATGCCGCCCCCGCCCCCCTTGCAAAAGCTCCTGTCCTTTCGAATTAATCTATCGTTTGGGGGCACCACTTCCGAGTTTTGAATGTCACCATGTAACCAGGTTTCAAATATCATTATGACGTGTGGGTCGTAGTAAAGAAAATGCTTCAAGTTGTTCAGCTTTATTTGCCGCGCTCCTTGTGTTTCAGGCATACCAGTGTCAATTCCTATTGTTCCGGCAAGGACCGTCATACTCTGAAACTAGTCTCCTAATGTCTTTCCAGCTGGCTTTCCAAACCCAACTTAATCTTGTCATTTTTGTTGAAATCCCATATGTAGAGGCTCCTTGTTTATTCTTAGTTTATCGTAGGATAGTTAAACTCTTTCCCCGTTTTTTCAGTTTGAGAGTGAGCTTTTCAGAAGCCTTTTTGACAGAACGCACATGGAAAGAAAATTTTCCCCATTGAGATACGAGTGCCTATTAGTTTTCTTCAATTTTGAAGTATAAGTTTGTGTTTCACGATAATCTATAAATTTTTAATATCACAGGAGATGCGACTTCATTTTTAGTTTCCACGAGTAATGGACTTGTTCCGTACTAGTTATTATAACTCTAGCGATATCCTCAGTACTTCTTTTAGTACCACAACATTAAGGATAGACGAATTTTAATTCGCGGTTTCGTTTACAATTATATATATTTCGGTTCTTTCGGCGTTCCGTCTTTTCTAGATTGCCGATCTCTTTCGTTCTTTCAAAGTGATTCACCCTTCGTTTCTAACCGAGATTAAATCGCGGTAACCCTCGATCTTAAAGCGTTTATCTTATCTTCTAGTCCTTGCGTCCGTTTTAAGAGAGCGTCAGCATTCTCACTTAATTTGAAAGAAAATTTATGATCAGTTGGTCCCGAGGTTGCCTCGATATCCCCGCAAACCAAAAACCTAAGCCCGGATGCACACTCACTCAGAAAAACAGAGAGCAATTTTGGGCTCGGCTCAACCAACCGGAGTTTAACGCTAATTCTGAAATAGTTTGAATACTGGTCTCCAGCTAACCTGGTACAGAAGGACAGGGTGGTTTAGTTATACTTTCTTGAAACGAGCGCCGAGCCCACAAATCCACAGACTTCCTGCGTGAACGTTCGGGAATCATCTGGCGTTTTTCGGTCCGATATTATTAAACAAGTGCAAGAGTTAAGGGCCGTTCACACGCTGCGTTCGACTGCGCCTGACTGAGACAAGACAGGTTTTTGAAGCCCTTTTTTGACGGCTTAGGACCGGCGGCGCAGCAATGCAGCCGGTCGTAAGTCGTCACAAGAGGCTTCAAAGCCGGTTTCATCTAAGTCGGACGTAGTCAAGAGCAAATGTGTGAACGGGCTTTTAAGCTTCACTATCGGGTAGTGCGGTGACACTTATGGCTTCTTTCGGACCTCAATTTCTAACAAATACCAGGGTTAAGCAATCAGGGCAGTTACCGTTGGTGCAGGTTTATTTATATTTTGAAATAGATGGCACATGAACTATTGCTGGTACGTGGGTAGTTTGTAACTTAAATACGCAGAAAGTCAAGTTTAATTCCGCTTACAACTTTTCATTTTACTTTGAGAGGCTCTTGAACTCACCAGCCCAAAGGCGGATTGAATTTCCTACCGCGGCTAGAAGCATACAAATTTACTTTGCACACACAGATTACTTGCCAGAGTGTTGCTACTCGCTCGTCGGTACACACGCCAATATCGGAACGCGACGTGCGACTCGTCCGACGATACCACCATGCTGTCATTGAGCAAGCACATAACAAGACTGATGCACGCACGTCTTCTCAACATATGTCACTATTAGGCAACGCGTACGCGAAAATCGAGATAAGCGTTATCCGTGTCTTGCGTTGTGATAGACAAGTTTCAAAGCCTGTAGCGAGCTAAAGGCAAAATAGGCCGTGGCGCTGGTGCGGCGACACGCTTCGCTCGTGGGAACTGAAAATATCCTGGCGGCGATGATACGTTTTGTGACATTCCAAACATCGGTTACGAAACAGTTACCTTCGTCATCTCTTTCCTTACAATACTCACGTCAATCAAAAATGCATAACGGACCATCAACCTCCTCCACCTGCTTTTTGTGCCTTCGTGTGGCTGTGAGCCAGCGCGAGAGCCGCTTCAGGAAATCACAGGCGTGGAGCAAAACGCGTGACCCCCTCCGATAGGACGTGTAGGAAAAAACGCTCTGACTAAAATTTGTCACGTGACTCGCTCTGACACGTTGATGGAATCACTTTGGCAATAGTCCTCGCCGTTTGCCTAGTTATTGTAGATGGGTACGGGGGCCACATGGGTCCGGTTTCCCAGATGCACTCTTCAATATTCTGTTGATTTCGTGCGTTGCAGACGAAGGCCGTGTTTTTCCGTCGTATACGACCGAAATACGTATGTGACAACTTCTCGTCAATGGCCGTTTCTTCTTCGGGTCCAATGGAATTCTTGCTCTGTTTTGTTGGATTCGCTTTGGTAAGAAACTGCTCTTCGGTAATCTTCTTTCTCGACTTTTTGTTGCTGTGCACTGCCCGAGTAGGATTATGCATCTATCAAGGATTACATGATAACGAACTTTTGTTAGTAAGTACACTGCAAGCATCCTTCTGGTGGCAGTCGTGATTTCTATCAGTCCCACAGTCCCTCCTAGTCTGGTTTATTGAGCTTTGCTTGGCATTAAAACAGTGTTAAATTTAATTAATAATTCGCATTTTTTACAGAAAATTATAACTTTTGTAAGTGTGTCCAGAATTAGCTGTGTGTAATGGTAGTGTTTTATACATTTCTGGGAGCGATGAAAAACAAATTTGTTCGTACGTGTAAGCGATTTATATGTAAAATTGATATGCAACAGTGAGCAAAAGCAGACTTGCGATGTCGAGCTGAGACAGAGCAGACGTATCGTAGAATATGCGCAAAATACTGTGCCAATACTAGGTCAGCAGTGAAACGACGGTACTCCAATACATGCCAGATATTGGGCGGTTGCTGCAAAACTGGACATTTGGCCAGTATTGGAACCGATTTTCGGCCGGTACTGCACGATACTGCCAAGTATCGCCATGATGCTTGGGAACGGAGATTATGATATATTATTATTGTTTCTCTAACGCCGATTCTTTGAGATCTGCAGCGCGTGAAAGAGCACTTTTGGTACACCGGAGTAATACCAATGTTCGTCAGGCATCTGGGCGTCCTTTGCACTTTTGACATATTGTCACGAATGGACTGAGCGAGGAAACAAAAGAATAACTGGAAAACTGAAACGTTTAATGGGGGCGAACTTGTGCCCAAAAATAAGAAGGAAACAAAAGATAACAGCAGAGCGTCGCGGGCGTCGAAATCGGCGAAGAGCAGAATCGAACTGGGTCGAAGCTGACGCTCCGGCTTGCCACGCGGAGCCCTTTTTGTGCCCGCGCGTGGGCTTCTGGAACATGCGGCGTAGAGGAGTTCGGTGTGTGGATCTCATTCTGTACCTCAAATCAGCAAGACGGTTCTCGAATTCACCCAGAACATCACATTGCAGCATTATCAAAAATGTGCGTAGACCGCCGGCCAGGATTCGAACCCTGGCCTTCTGCGTAGAAAGGCAAGCGCGATAATCATTAGGCCGCGGGCGCGCTGCCTGCTTGGTGCAGCTGCGCCCGCGGCATTGTTCCCCTTTAAAAAAGTGCATCGTCCCGATGCACGGCACAAAGAAATGAAACAAAACAAAAGAAATCCACAGCAAAAAGGGCAGCATAATCGCGAGCCGCAGTTCACGGATTCACAGATAGCTCGTCGACGAGGGTGGAAAGTTCTATCGTTCGTAATACGGCTTCAGCCGGACGACGCTGCACCACCTCGGGTCGCGGCTGACGTCTTGCAGATGGGCGCGTTCCGTCGGGAAGGACTTCCCGTAGTTCAGAACGCCGAGGCGTCGGATGATCTTGTAGGGTCCGAAATAGCGTTTCAGAAAGCTTTTCGCTGAGACCGCGGCGCCGTATCGGTGTCCATGCCCGCACCCTGTCTCCGGGCTGGAAGTGGACGGCGCGGTGCCGAAGGTTGTTACCGGCGAGCGTCGACACGCTGTTGATCGTGGATTCGAAAGGCGGGCCCAGTTGGCGTGCCTGCTTCTGCTCCCTGACTGACCGCGTGAGCGTCATCGACGCATCCGTCCTCCACTGGCTCATGGGGCGAGCATCGCGTCCAGCATGGTTGTCACTTTCCTGCCATGCACGCAGCTCGAATATGGTGTAAATCCGGCTGTTTCTTGAGCTGCGGTTGTTTGGCAGGCCGAACGTGAGCGTGTGGTAGTACCTACGTCTCACGTCTTGTGCTCTACGTCGACGTACATCGAGATCATGTCGGTGATCGTCTTGTTGAACCGCTCCGTTATCCCGTTGGTCTGCGGATGGTACGCGGTGGTCCGACGATGGCTGGTGTGGCTGAGCCGAAGGATTTCTTGCGTGAGCTGAGCCAAGAACGATGACCCTCGGTCCGGTTATCAAGGCTTCGGGGGCGCCATGTCGAAGGAGAATAGATTCGACCGAAAAACATGGCGACTTCCGCCGAGCAGTTCCCGACGGCAGTGCTTTTGTCTCGGTGTATCGCGTAAGATAACCGGTCGCGGCGATAATCCAGCGGTTTCCTTGCGTCGATGTTGGGAATGGCCCAAGTAAATCCATTCCGACCTGCTGGAAAGGCGTAGTCGGGCCGGATATCGGCTGCAGGAGTCCCTGCTGGCTTCGTGCCGGAGGGCTTCTTACGTCGATTGGCACGCGTAGGCGCGACCGTGTATACAAATGGACGGTTTTCGGGAGTCTCGGCCAGTAGTTGCTTGTCACGAATCCGGGCGAGTGTCCTACTGTAGCCAAGGTGTCCAGCCGTCGGGTCGTCGTGGCAAGCTAGAAAAATATCTTCTCGCAAGCTGGCAGGAACAACCAACAGCCAGGCAGGGTTGCTGGTTCCGAAAGTTCTTCTTGAAAAGCACGCGCCTCGCCGCATGAGCACGAAGCTTGGCCAAGTCTCGAACCAAGAATCGCGGAACGGAACTTCCTTGACCTTCGAGGTGGTCGATCACGGCGCGAGGGTCAGGGTCAGTCTCGTGCTGAAGTGCTCCCATGTCGGCCTCTGTAATTGCTCCGAGAAAACGGGCGTCGTCTTCGTCGTCGGTGCTGTCCGGGAGGATGACTCGACTGGGGCCCTTGACAAACAATCGGCGTCCATTATGCTTGCGGCCAGACTTGTGCACAATTGTCACGTCGAGTGCCCGCAGTCGAAGGCTCCAGCAGCGAGCAAGGCGTCCTGGCGGGTCCTTGAGATTGGCGAGGCCAACAGAGAGCGTGGTGGTCCGTGACAACGCTGGAACGGGATCCCTGTGCAGGTATCGGCGGAACTGGTTATCACCCAGACGACGGCAAGACATTCTTTAGTCGGTCGTTGAATAATTTTTTTCTGCCTTCGACAGCGCCCGGCTTGCGTAAAGCGATTACTCGCTCTGCCCCGTCCTGTCGCTGAACGAGTACTGCACCTGAGACCGGTATTGCTGGCGTCCGTGCGGATTCCTGTCTCCGCCGACTGATCGAAATGCCCGAGGATAGGGGGCGACTGGAGCCTTCAGCTTGAGTTCGTCGAACGCTTGTTCTTGCTTGCTCCTCTCCCCGCAGACTGCGTCGATTCCCCGTCGGATGCGTCAGGAAGTTGCAGAAATCCGTGCAAAGTCACAAACAAAGCGCCTGTGGTAGGCGCACAGCCCCAAAGGAATCTTTGGACGGCTCTTTTGTCTGATGGTTTGAGGAATTCGGCGACAACGGACCGTCTTTGCGGGAATCAGGGCCTACCCGCTGAAGGCACTCACGACGTGTCCCAGGAAGTTTTACGCTCCACCATACCGGCCGTAACCGACGTCACCCGGAAGGCTTGAGGGTGTGGCAACCCAGCGAGCCTATGAAGGCCCTTCTTGCAGCTCGCGGTCGTCTCAGGTGCTCGTCGAATTCGGCTCGCGAATACCGCAGCATCGTCAAGGTAGACGAGACAGCTCTGCCATTTCAAGCCGGAAAGGACGGTGTCCATAACGCGCTGGAAGGTGGCCGGCACGCTGTGCACAGCCCGAACGGCATTACTTTAAATTCGTACAGTCCGTCCGGCGTGACGAAGGCCGTCTTCTCACGATCTCGTTCGGCGACCTCAATCTGCCAGTACCCGCTCTTCAGGTCCATCAACGCCGAGTATCCGGGCGCGGCACCGCCGGTCAGGGTGTCGTCGATGCGGGGCAGCGGATAGACGCGCTCCTTTTTAGTTCCCTGCATTCGGCCGGCGGTGAGTCACGCGGAACCTCGGTGTTCACGTCTTTCTTCTTGCACAGGCCTCCACAGGAAGCCCACGGACTGTTTGAGGGCTGGGCGATCTCGTCATCAAGCATTTCCTGAACTTGCTTCTGGATGGCTTCCCTTTCTTTCACAGAGACTCGGTACGGTGGCCGATGCACAGGAAGTGCGTTGTCATCAGTAACTATTCGATGCTTCGCGACCGTCGTCTGGCGCACCTTTGATGAGCGTGGCAAAGCACTCATTGAACTCGGCGAGGGAGGTCGGTCAAGCTGTCGTCGGTGGGGGAGGGGGGAGGTTGGGTCGATGTCGATATCTGACGGCTTGGGTCTCTCTATCCCTTATGCCGTCGGCGGGGGCGTCCTTCTGGAGATCTGCGGCGTGTCAGCGGCTGAGTCCTGCGTTTCCTCGGCGTAGCCCACAGCTGCACACCTTTGATAGCAGGTGCTGTGACTCTTGCCAGGAAGTTGGTGACAAGAGTGAGTGTACGCCCATCCTGGAGGTCCGGTTACGCCTACTTGCAATGCCAATACACTGCGTCCCTGCGGGAGAAGTTGGAGGCTTCCTTCCGGCGGGGCTACGCACCGCGGGTAGCCACAACCCGGTCCCGACGGGCCACAGACACTTGACGAGCGGCGGCAGGTTGACGTGGCTGGTGAGGACTCGCACTGCAGCTAACGTCGCTTTGTGATATTCTGCCGATGGGACAGGTTTCCGAAGCGTCAGCTTGTTCCTCCGCAAGGTCGATGATGGCGCCGTATTCACAGAAGTCCATTCCGGGAATGACGTCCCTCGAACAGTCTTGCAGAACGACGAACTGCACCGGGCAGGTTTCAGCGTGGATCTCAGCGCAGGCAGTGCACCCACTACGGCGACGGCAATCGGCTGTCCGCCGGTGGATTCCGTATCTGCGGTCCGTCCCGCGACGTCGTAACTTTCCGAAGGCGACGAGAAGAGTCTCCCACTTCAAAACGGAGGTAGTCTGCTCCGGGTGTGGACGAGTGCCGTCGCGTCGTGGCCGTCGGTGACAACGTTGCGGTTATTCGACGCCGTTGCAGAAACGTCGTTTTACGCGGCGTTGCGGCGTTGAAGTGGGAGTGCTCCGACGATCTTGGAGGATCTTAGCATCGTTCGTCTTCGGCAACACCACCTCCCGGCATTGCCGCGCCTGGATTTCCCGCCGGAAAGCGATGGGGTGACAGGCTGTCCCGGCGAGTTCGGCGGAAGGGCGAGTGCGAGCGTCGGGGAGACGGTGAACGGAATCCCTCGGCAGGGGAGACGACTCAGGAGATGAAGAGCGGCAGGTAGTCCTCGATGTCCCGAGGTCGCTCTCCGAGGACGCGGTCGAGGGTCGTTAGGCGCAAACCCTCGTAGGCCCCGGCTGGCGGTAGGGGCATCGTCAGTAGATGTGGTCGGCTTCCCCGCAGTGATGGCACAACGGGCGTCGATCGGCCGTCCACTCCACACGTCGGTCTTTTCGCGGCGCAGCTTGTTCTGGGCGGACGTGCCGACGATCTTCTTGGCGTCGGGAATGCTGCGGTACTGGAGGCTCGCGTCGGGGTGGCGCCGTATAGTTGTGAGCTGGGGACGGTGGTCGTCCGGGTAGCTGCGGCGTAACTCAGCTTGGGCGGATTCAGGAGTGGCGCCGCCGAGAACTTCCTGGCTGCAGCGCCCTGATTGAACTTCTTCCCGGACAACCTCGGCGAGCGACGGTGAAGACCGGGCGATCCACCAGCGGGAAGTACCTTGCCGGAGTTCTTCCCGGACGACTTCACGGACGATCTCCCCGAAGGCTGTTGGCGCCTGCTGGTATTCCCGGGTTCAGAAGGGAAGCAGCGACGGTTGGAGCAGCAGGCGCGCCGGCGATTCGGTGGTAGTGGCTTGCTCGGGCCGTCGGTGCGCGCTCGATGTTTGGTGGCTTCGCTCACAAAAGCATCGACGGTCGTCGGGGGAGTTGCGGACCAGGCCTCTGAAAATTTCTGCCAAACACCACGCATGAGGACTCAAAGGTTTCTTTCTAATTTCTTTCGGATCGGCTCGGGCATAGCAGCAGGACGTCCTCAACAAAGCTGGTCACACTTTCGTTGGGCCCCTGAACCCTTGTTTGAAGTAGGTCCTTTGCTCGCTACCAGCGACGGTGGTGGATTTAACGAACGTCCGCTTCGGTTCGGCGACGCAGGACTCCCATGTAGTGAAGGGCTTCGTGGTTTTCAAACCAGTACCTCCCGGTGCCACTCCAGCGAAGTACAGGTTCTGGAGGCGCTGCTCAGCCGTCCATCCGTTGTGGCGAGCTACACGTTCATAATGCCGCAGCCGGTCTTCGACATCCTCGTGGATCTCGCCGTGGAAGGGAATCGGCGTACGGGGGGCGGTGGGCAGGTAGACGACGGCATGAGTGGCGGGGTCGGCGACTGGTCGGCAATCGTCGGCGTCGTTGGCTGCTTGGTCCTGGGCGGCGGGGTCGAATTCGATTTGTAGTCGTGGTACGACGACGGGCCGGATCTCGGTAGTGTGCCTGTTGATGCTTCCGTCAAGCGGCGTCGGACTTGCACTGCGGGCCTCGGAGGTACGCGGCGAGCATGCGGTGCCCAACACCTCCACCAAAATGTCACAGATGGACGAGCGAGGAAACAAAAAATTGGCAAACTTAAACAGCAATGGGGGGTGAACTTTGGCCTTTAAAAAATAAGAAAACAAAGATAACAACCGAGCTGTGACGTCCCGTCAGCGAAGGAGCAGGATCGGAACGCTGGGGTAAACTGACTCCGGCTTGCCACGGAGCCCTTTGGCCTTACGTGGGCTTCTGGAA
>JAZHYW010057226.1:0-12912 GCA_037355805.1 Ixodes ricinus | reverse complement strand
GGGGAGGAGGTTCCTAAACATATGGTATGCTGACCAACACCTGCCCCCCCCCCCCCCTCTCCTCAGGAAATTCCTGCATCCGCCCCTGATTGTGGCATCATTATTTTCCGGTATTTTGCCGATAGGCCTCCTGCGTTGCCCAGGGGGGCTGGCGAAAGCGACGTGTTAGGACTTATTTTGGGTAGTACTAACCATAGAGTTATTATAATGTTCAGTATAATAACTCTATGGTATAACAGTGTCTCAAGCTGCCACACATGTGGAAGTGTGCCAGCTCTGGTGCGGGACGCGAGATCAAAGAGGAAAATACAAAAACGACCAAGAGATTCGGACGCCGTTCAAGCCACGCGCCGCAAGTGTGCTAGGTCCAATCAGGTGATCTTGTAGCCTTGTACCCCTACCGCTTGTACTACGCAAAACGATGCGTGCCTTCGAGGGCCGCCACAGTTTGTTCAAATTTTTGGCAGCTTTGGCACCAAGCCCTGAAACACGCGCATCGTACGAAGCCGCCCGGCCCCGGCGCGCGGACTCCCGGAATGACTCCCGCGGGAAGCTTTCGTAGCTGCGCGGACGCGCGTCGAGAACCCTCGCCTCCGACGTCGTATTGCGCGGTCGGACTGTTCGTCAGCATCGGACGGTTTCGTCGTACATGTGTTTCGCGCTTTAGCGCAGAGCCTGAGGCCATGTCGTTCAAGCACCCGGCTTCAGCGCGCGCTCCGTGACTCCCGCTGTGCTGTGCTTTGTCTGCGCGACGCGCTCGAGATGTTCGAGTGACACGCCGAAGCGTTGTCGAGCGTAGAGTCGAGGGTAGGAAGGAGGAGAGCTCGGCGCTGGCGCAAAATATTGGAGAGCGAGGGAAATGGACGAAGATTATGAATAGAATGTTCGTATTTTGGGAGTTTTGTTTTCTTTATCCGCTGCACGAGTGCTGCGGGTTTCGTCCTGCGCTCGTATCGGTTAGTTGGAGGCTTCCGGCGCATCTCTCTGCGAAAGTAGAATCTGACAATCGCTTGGAGAATCGGAGATCGACACGTGGGAGGAACTTTTAACTGGAGCCTTGTTAAGTAAATGCGCTCCGAGAAAAAGGGAGTGGAGTTTTGTCACATATAATGCAACCCAAAACTTCCGTTCGAGCGATACCTGACGCACTGCCGTCCGAACAATGACTGCTGCAACTGTTCACGAGTGGCAAGCATTGACGGTGCGATATAACATATGAAACAGCTGAATGTCGAAGACTATGAGAAAAAATGAAAGGAAAAAGCATTGAGATTTTGTGGTGGTGGATGCAAGAGAACCCCGGATTTCCTTTTTTTTCCAGTCAGTCACGCGGCATGTACCAGTACATCGTTAGCTATTGTAATCAAAAGTTGCACTACTCGTTGGTGCCGTCGAGTTCAACGTCAGTACGCTTTCCGCCGAACTGTAGTTTTGGGGTGTACTATAGCGTGGCAAGGGGTGTAGGCATACATCCTTTTTTGTTTTGTTTTTAGTCTGCGGTAAAATTTCTTTTGCCCACCCGACACCACGGAACGTGCAAGCACCGCGAGCGGGTAGCTCCGACGTTTGCTCCTGTTCAGTGTTGGGAAGTACTTTAAGTACATTGTACTTAAAGTACTACTTCAAGTAGGTTTAGGAAACTTGTACTTTACTTGAAGTACATTCTCTGAGTATGTACTTGTACTTTACTTAAAGTATTTTTTTTCTGGTACTTTCCGAGGAAAGTACAATTCCCGACTTCAAAGTACATTCTCCAAATTTGGTTTTGTTAAATTTGTATCACGAAATGATGCTTTGTCAACTCCGAAGAAATACTGGGAGGGATATTCTACTCTCACCAGAGACGTGAGCAGACGACGCATCGCTCCGCTTGTTCTGGGGGCGGCTTTCCAGTAGCTTTTTGAACTCTCGCTACTTCTCGGTCGGTCAGCGCAAGCGAGGAGGTTTAAAATATTAGGAGAGCAAAATTAATCATAATCTAGCACCTGAAACTGTGGTGCGGAACAATTAAACTTTCAAGTCGAAGAAAAAGACAACAGAGGAGAACGTCACAATGTTTTGAGACATTCTCTTTTGTCTTTTCCTTCGACTTGAAAGTTCCTTAATTTTTTCGCACCCCAATCTCAGGTGTCACATTATGATTAATTATCACCAGCTCGCTTTCACACTCACTGTTTTTGTTTTTTCATTAAAGAGAGGACACTCCTCTATGAGAGGATTGCTTGCGGAAGCTACGGGGCTGACGTCATGCTCTCTCCTAGTACATTTAACCCCCTTGGGTGCAACAATCCAGTGCAAGCGGCGCCAAATTCAGAAGAGGGACTTCTGAATTTGGCTCCATTCCTGAAAATAACTACTCTGTGGCCACTTGACTTTATCAAATATTCGCCGCTGTTTTTGAAAATAGGTCATGCACCCCTGATTACCCCTGGGCAATGCATACCAGTTAAAAAATCACTGTATAGGGGAATTAAAGGACATCATGAAAGATTGTGTTAAAATACTTGTACTTTACTTTTAAAGTACATTGTATTTATAGTACTTTACTTCAAGTACATTGCACCCAGTGTACTTACTACTTTACTTAAAGTACATCACGTCTCATTTACTTTGTACTTTACTTGAAGTACCTTTTAGATGTACTTTACCCAACACTGTTCCTGTTGCACGAGGGCTCATGCGGCCGAGCGCAATCGAACGCAAGAGCTCGCGCTCATAGCCGTAGACTTCAGGGGGCATCGGGGCTCATTGCCCCACAATTTACGAGATCCGGGGGGAAGGGGGGGTAGCAGAGCCCCCTCCGGGCCCGGGCCATGATCCTTACCGAGACGATGTTTACGTGCCATGCAACGAGCTTCCAGTAGTGGCATGTAAACAAAATAACGCCCACGTTGCCTTTATTGACAAAATACATGGGAAATGGAATCCCAGCGTGCTTTCGTTAGCTTCAATCTCCAGTTCTGGCAAAAAGGTAACGCGCAGCCCCCCCCCCCCCCCCCCGGAGAACTTCTCAGCCTGCCCCCCCCCCCCCCCGGGAAAATGGAAAGTCTACGCCGCCGCTGCTCGCGCTTGTGTCTGCCATTGTGCAGGAATGGACCTCTTTCCATAGCTTCTGCGCATGCGTACAGTCCCTCCCTGGCCTCGCTTCCCGTTGTCGCCATTTCGGAGGACAAAGACCAACATAATCAGCACCTATATTTGCGCGTGTCTTCTTTTGGCCATTCTTGTTTGAGTACACGCAAGTTTAGGGCATAAAATGCAACGAAGATCACGACAACAGCACGATACCAATGTACGGGCGGAGGCAAGTTGGGCTGCCCTTCATTTGTAGTTCCAAGACAACTCTGCAGACGGCGCTCGTTACTGGAAGAAGTTTGATAGGGACCTTAGAAGAAGGGCCATTGCACAGTTTCAACAGAGAGGCATGCAGGCATTTTCAAGGGGTCTATGACATTAGTCATACGCTCGCTAGGAGTGCTCCCGTGATCTCCCCAACGCATCGCACGAGAAAGAATCGTGGACGTCGCTGAACAGAACAGAGGTCCACGGAGGCTCAGCGTGTTCGCCGTGACAATGAAACGCTGGAAAAGAGATAACAGCGATTTGACTTGGGACAGAGAAGCAAGTCGGGCTCTGCTCTGCTACGGCCGAGGGCACGAGTCACGGAACAAAATATGGCCTCCGTAGAAGAAACGTCGCAATACTAGGAGTTTTCGTAGACCGTTTCCGCTGTCCCGCAACGCTCTCCGCAACCCGCTACGATACCCGCAACTCTACAGTCAAGGCCATCGCCGCGCAGGCGCAGTTGCGTCTTCTTGGTTGCGGAGGGCTTAGCGCCGCACTCGTTGCACTCGCCCCCCCCCCCCCCTTTTTTTTGGTCTTTTTTCTTCTTTATGATTTGGGGTGAATTAAAAGCCCAACTAGGAATTTGTCGAGGGACGTGACACTGCAGCGGTGGGTAAGGCCCGGATGCTCGTCGTGGTCGATGATCCGTGGGCGGAGATCGATCCGCCGGCTGTTTGCCCGCTCGTCTCCCCGGGAGACGGGCCAATGTCGCCCCACAAGTGGGTGGAGAGAGAGAGGAGACAAGATCCAGGTGCCGACTGCTCGTGTACCTGACACCTGTGCTGAACGTAGCGGTGCTTTAAAGCAAACGACCTCGGTCGGCACTCTGGTGCCCCGAAGCCACTGCGGCGCTCCCGACCTGTCCATCGGCCGAGTAACAGATGGCAGCGTCTCGCGCGTCAGCACGGGCTGCCGAGGGACCGCTGCCGCCGACTTCCCAGAGGGTATGCACTCGTCTGCTTCGCAGGGGACGCCGCTGTGTCCTCTATCGTTGGGGGCAGTTCGAAAGGGACACCTGCAAAGGTGACCGCCCGTGCACTGCCCGCCGAGGATAACCACCTTTCGATTCACCCAGTGATTTCTGGAGAGGGAGTGGCAGCACGCGCTAGCGTGAACTTCCGCGTTTTTGACCGCATGCACTGCTGCAGTGTGTTGTCCTTGAGTATATATATAGTGTTGCTATGTTATCAAATAAACTAAATAAAAATATAAAATAAAATAATGTTACGCGATGTTACGAGTATAGTGTTACACTAAATAGCAATAGCAAAACATAAAAAGAAAATCTTATTTAGAAATGCGGATTCGCGCAAGGACATCTCATGAGGTTCGAACATGTTACACGCACGTATGCACATACTTGGGTTACAACATGTTTGCATAGTCGCCATTTGCCAGGCTTAACGCAGACATCAGGAACTTTTAGCCAACCGTTACCGTGTTCCGCGTGCCGCGCTGCCGGAGCCTTTGAAGCATGCTGAAATAGAAAGCTCGCAAAAAACAAGGACGAGAAAGAGAGGACACGAACTAGCCCAACTTTCAACCCTGCTTTGAAGCATGCTTTGAAGCGCGTGCTCCGAGCGGATACCGTGACTGCGGGCGCCCGCTTCAAAGCATGCTTCAACGGCTCCGGTAGTGCGGTACGAGGCAGACTTGTACGTAGTTCAACTACTCTACCTGCTACTGTGGTTTAACCACTTTTCTAAGTAATTTAGTAACTTTCAATTGCATTTTATCTCGGTAATTTGTCGTTTACTTTAATTAGTTTTCCGAGTAACGTTTACCTCCAAGTTACAAATTACTTTCGGAATTTTAGCGGTAGGTTTGCTTATCAACGAACAAGGTGAAAGGACCCGATTTGCTGTCATCCCATATTTTCATGATATTTCTCACACCTTGAAAGGCACGGGCGAAAAAATTTTGGAGTAGACACGGTCTTTAGCTCGGATTTTAAACTGAGTAGATTGACGCCATTTCAAACGGGTGCAAATAACTGCAAAAGAGGAAAAATCGGTAAGCCAGACATCACGTTGCATCAACGACAGATTAAGTGAACACAAAAGAAACGTGAAGAACAGTGCACCGAACTCGGAAATCGCAAAACATGTCCACGAATGTAACAACTGCACTGCGATTTGGTCGGAGACAGAAATCCTTTAAAGGAAAGGAATGATGCAAGAAGATTAGTGAGGGAGATGATGCGGATAAATTATCTAGGTAATTGTATATGTCAGGCTTCGTTACAGTTCAGAAAAACTTCTAAAAGCTTTTAAAAAATATTAATTCTTTTTTTGTTTTGTTTTTTTGTTTTAGTACGGGATGCGTGTACCGAACACCTTTTGCCCCCTTTTTCCAGGTCCAAGCGGGTGTCATCCCTTTATTGCTGGCATAAGATTAATGTTTTTTTGTTTTTTTTTGATGGAGAGGGCATTGTTTTTCGTGTGAACTTTTGTTAGAATAGAATAGGTACTGATACCTTTGTTAAATTTTGGGAGAGATTGTAGAGTTATTCTTGTGAGTCGGCCGGAAGGCCGTCCATAGTATACAGCAGTGGTTCTCAACCACTGATGTTTCGCGGACCCCTTGTGGATTGGCGGAGATGATGGAGGACCCCATTCGTGGTGAGGGGAAGGAAAATTTATTGGTTAATCATGATAGTTATTTAATAAATGAATATAACTAGGGGCTAGCGTGAAGTAGACTTCTCTTATTCACATATACACGAGAAAACTCACCCGAAAATTCAAAAAGTTTACTCTCAATGTGAAAAAAGGCAACTTTTACTACCAGGAGGCAGGGCTTTGCGGACCCCTAGGATGCCTTCGCGGACCCCAAAAAGGTCCGCGGACCCCCATTTGAGAACCACTGGTATACAGTATACTTTGTGCATTGGAGGGTTTTAACGCATTGACTCTTTTAACGCATTGACATAGTTTGTACTTCCCTGTGCGGATAACATTTTGAGTATCCGCATCCGATCCGCATCCGCAGACTTTGTATCCGCATCCGAACCGCATCCAAACTTTTTACATTATTGTATCAGTATCCGATCCGCATCCGCATACTTTGTATCCGTACCCGAACCGCATCCGCAAAATGTGGAACCATGTCGATGTTCTTGCTAACCACCAGCGGTTACGATTTAGCTAGACTAGCAAAATCAGCGGAAATCACGCCGACCCGTTCTTGCCCGCCGCACGCGGAATCGGAAACTTTCCCCTGTGGCCCCTTACTTAACTCTCCCTAAAGTCTGAACGCCTAAGAAAAAATGTCATAAAAAGAAAAAAAAAAGAAAAAGTTCGGAAAGAGAGGAGGAGAAGCAGTGGTAGGAAGGCAAAATCCTTTCTGTGACGTTACCGAGCGTATGCGGCCGCCTCGAGTCTCACGGTGTTTCGTGTCAGCCGGCGGGCAGATGAGCCGCTAAGTCAGGAGTCCAAGGCCTGATCGGATCAACTAACGTGTTGTTCGAGAAAGATTGCGGCGTGCAGGTGCCCAAATAAATGTATTTGAAAGAAAACTTTTTTTTTTTTTTGCAAACCGTGGCGCCACAGGGTCGCGCTCGCTGTCGAAGCACTTCTTTTGTTTTTGGTATCATGACCACACCACTCTCTGAGGAGAGGGGGAGGTTTCTTTCACTTTCTTGTGACTTGTTCGTTTGAGGTTTTCTTTGCCCGAGAAAGTTTTCCGCTTCTTTGCCTTCCAAAGAACTAGCTTTCTCGGGACGATTGATGCCCTGCATCTTTACTTTTACTTTTCTATAGATAGCATTTTTGACGAGATGAAATGCACTAACTGAAGAGATCTTCAGTAAGAACCAGATCTTTCTTAGGATCTCTATCGTTTCTTCAAAACGCGTTTTGTGGAAGTACGTCTCGTGGACAACTTTTCACGGACATACATTTCATAGACACACGGTTCGTCGACGCTGTACGTTTTGTGGGTTCAAGCCTTTGCGACGTTTTGTCGACAACGTATTTCTTCGCTAAGCCGCTAAAGCTAGCGCGCGATTCACTACGCGCGCTTAACCAAGCCATGTCCTCCTCCCCCTGTAATCCAGGCGAAACGCAAAAAGTTTGTTACGAAAATAGCAGGGTTGTGTGCGACGAAACGTCTCAGGTTTTTCGATGAAATGAACACGGGAAGCCTTTCGATCAAACGTCGCATGCCGACGAAACGATATGTAGATGAAACGTCAGTCGACAGACTAAATGCCACCGGGCAAAAATTTAGATCCGGATCCGCGGATATCCGCGTCCGCAGCCCCTGACATCCGCATCCGATCCGCAATCTGCCAAAATCCGTCTAATTTTTATCCGCATCCGCCAGTTTACTGCGGATATCTGAGGATATCCGCGGATAATCCGCGGATATGCAGGGCTCTACTTATCTGTGTTCATTTTCGCTTCGTTTCGCTTTTTTTTTCTTTTTTTCCCTTTTGCTTTTTAGTTCTTTGCAGTATTCAGCTACTACCCGTTTTCACCTCAAGAAAACAGTGTTTTGCGCATTGTTCATACGCCGTGCGAAATAGTTCTCGCCAGATTTGGCGATGCTTTTGGCGTTTGAAACGTGTATTCCTTGATAAGATAACGTGTATCCACTCCAAAATGCTATTAAATATATCTTAAATCTCCATCTTAACGTGAAAATTAGTAATCATCCGCGAGAAGCCGGACTTTTTTTTCTACGATTCTTGAGGTGAAAACAGGTATAGGCTACAATTCTGTACTAGGCTGCAAGCGCGAGCTGTTAGTTGAAGGATGCATCTCGGCTGCGCGAAGTCTCGATCCGCAGAAGCAACTGCCAAAGACAAAGTGCTACGAGCTCGGAATTCTCGAACATGGTTAAAATTGCGCACAAATAGAAAGGAACAGTGGGGAGAGAAGAGAGAAGAGACAAGCGCAAACTCACAACTTGATGTAAACTCGGAATTCTCGCCTTAAAAAAATTACCATTAAAATACAAGTATTTGTTCAGAATGTTGGAATAAAATCACCATTAAAGAAAGAACTGTCGAATGAACTGATTGCTTTTTAGAGATATATTGAGCTTGGGTAATTCCTGAGTGACATGAGCAAGGGGAACTACAGTCTACTTGATCTCTTTTACTATTACAAATGCCAGCACGTTGGCGGGACTGTGTCATTTTTAATTCTTATTATCACATCAGGTCAGGGCCCAAAGTAGTCGCATAAACAAATCAAATCAAAAGATGTCACTGGCAAAACTGAATTCACAAAAAGCGTAGACCACGAGGGCTCTTCTCTCTTAAATACTCTAACCTCCGCCCCTCCCCCCTCTAACGTTGGCCCTCGGCCTTTCCAGTGTGGGCTATCTGGCCCCCACACTCAAATGAGTTTGAGACCACTCGTTTAGCGGCTGCCCCTTCGTGTCGGTGGTGGCTGATTGTGGGCTATTCGCGACTTCAGCGAACAATAGGGGGCGCGCTGGTCAGACAAAATGGCTTACGAAAGGAGGTCGTTTTCGTCGTTTAGCACGTGGACCACCATAAGTTTCTTGCACTGCAGCGTAGAATCGATGTTACATATGAAAACAAAGCGATTTTTCGACGGTAAAACCCTTCTTCTACTCCAGGGGTGGCCAAGCTGCGGCTCTTCGCGTGTTAAAGTGCGGCCCGCGACCCTCTGCCCCCCCCCCCCCCCCCAACTCCCCTCGGTCACACGAGCACTTGCCCAAAAAGAGAAATGAACTGCGTTTTAAATCGGAGAGAGGTTGCGGTTTGGTAGGTCTTGAGCTGCTGCTACCTTACATGCAGTCTGCTTTTGACTCGGATAGATTGAAGGTAGTTAAACTTTCGTTTATTGCTAGATGGACAAAACTTTGCCCCCCCTCCCTCCCCCTCCCTCCCCTTGCGGCTCTTGGAAGTTTTCGTGGTTTTGTTTGCGGCTCTTATGCCGGGTCAGCCTGGCCACCCCTGTTTTAGTCAGTGCATAGGAATGACACGGCGGAAGCGTAAAATTAACTACTGGAAACAATGTTTGTATGCTGCCTACGAGAACCAAGCAGCGATAGCAGACGACAGAGTCGAAACCACCTCCTCTCTTGAGCTACGCGGCGTCAATTTCGCTGGAGTCACCAATATAAGGAGGCGGACTAAATAAACCTGGTAGCTGAGTTTGAGACGTCGTCCTGTCCTTTGCTGTTCCTTCGACTTATATGTTAATTTCTGCCCCAGTCTCAGGTTTATTCATCATGATTAACACTCACCAGCTCGCCTGCACCCTTACTACATTATCTCTGGTTTAGTTGTTTTCAAATTGTAACTCGTCTGCACGCTCACCTGCGACGAAATGAGAAGAACACCGACAGAAGGAAACCATATCTCGGTGCAAGCCATATTAGGCCAACTCCCAAGGTCAAAATGTTCGCTTCCAACGAAAAAAAAAAAAAAACGCACGCGAGATAGGTGTAGCGGATATGTGCACGCCTTTTCTTTTTTGTCCCTTCCCTCTTTTCGAAGACGCGAAGAGAACACAAAATGATCGTCGACTGCCCGCCTTCCGAAAGCTCGAGACAATTACCGACAGTCACAGTTTGCATAATGTCACAACAGGAGGGGACGCTCCGTTTGACAAAAATAGACTGAAAAGGATGTAACATTAACTTGCGTGCTTGCCGAAAGATGTTAGAACACTTAATTGGGAGATATGTATATTTATTTGATTTTTTGCTGCTTTCCACCCAATCTTCTAAAAGGTTTAGACTGCCAAATCCCTGTCACCCTTTTCGTGCGTCATTTTTTGTTTTGTTTTTTTACATTCGTTTGTACAACGTTGTTGATAATATACGGCATCTTTCAACGATGGTGGTACCGCGTTGTGAGAATCGTGCTCCCTAGCTCCTGGATGATCGGCTTTAGAGTGAAGGTGCTTGCCTACACCTTCCAGATGTGGAAGTATATATGAGGTATGACTCATTCACAAAATTCGAATTATTGCTGTCGCTGTCGGGGAACGCTGTCGTTGCCTCTCCTGACATTTGGCTGAAGAACTCTGAGCTGTGGTACGGCCGACCCGTGCTACATGCGTGTTGGACGGTATTAAGAAACGGTAAGAAACGTCCACACTCCCGTTTTAATCGACATTATATATTGTTTTCTGAGGTATCCCCTGATGGTTTTGCTGGTTATATATCCAAAAAAGCTCCATCCTCATTTACCGACGTCTCACTCTCAACCAAGGCACGGCATGTGTTCAGACCTAATGAAAGGTTGATATAAATACATAATATATAACGTTATGCGTGTTATGCGTGATCTCGGAGTTCATGTTGATACGGCATTAATTTTTAATGATCGTGCATCGGTCATTTGCAACGTCTACCTCAGAGCCTGAGGGACATTTTCTCGGTTCACAAAACAATTTTCTTCACACTCATGCTATCGTCTGATAATTTTGTTTCCATGTCCGCTCAAAACTTCAGTTTGCATCCGGTGTGAGGAATTCTGTAAGTTTTACTTCATCAGGTTCAATCGAGCTTGTTCAGAAGCGTTTTCTGGTATTGTGTACTACCGACGTTTTGGACGCAACTTGTACCACAGTTATTATGTGTTTCCGAAGGAACTTGTTTATGCGCTTCGTTTGATAGACGACGTTATCGGCATATTTAGTTTTTGTATAAGGTTGTCAAGTAAATTATAGACTCGTCTGTCCTCTTGAGCTCCGTCTGTTTTCACGTCCCACCGCGTACTAGCCGAACTCACAAAGTTCTTCTATACACACGCGCCTTTTACCACATCGCCTATTATAATGCAACTTGAGATTGTCCCCAACTTAAAATATTTTGTGATATAACAACATTTTGCCGATCTCGGTGGTATATATTACTTGGTGTAGATAGATATCTGTTTTTTTTTGTTTTTTGTTTTTTAGAGTTGTGTGATATTTGTTGTGTGCCACACAGAAGGCCTTGAGCTGTTTGTGGACACATCAGAATAAAGATTTATATAATTCTACAGTACTTCACTGGCTGGAGCACGTTCATTGCAGGACTCACAGGAACACCCGCACGCTACGTAAATAATAAAAAAAATTTTTTTCTTTTTTTTTTTATTGCAAGCTCACGGCCTTGTCATCCTCTCTCGAAACCGGAGCGATTGGTGCTCTGCTTGTTCCGCAAGGAATCGGACGCACCAATTTCGTAGTGTATTTCAGACTTGAAAATATACCGATATATGCGCTCATCTTTTCCAGTCGTTGATGTTCGAGTGATTGCCGCTGACAGCGCAGTGCGGCTCCCAAACACTGACTCTGCGGAACAAGCTGTTGGCAATGCACAAGCCCCTGACCCTCAAGGCGCACCCGAGGAGCAAGCGATCTCAAAACAGTGCCAATGATACTATCAAGGTAAGCATTGAGATACACATGCTGCCGTCTGATCTTCATTCGGTGACACTCCATCAAATATAGGTTGCGTGCAGCGCTATCAGAAGCACAGGGGCGATAGAACAGTGTGTTGCCAGATTATTGTGACGCGGCTGTGCAGAACGATACTGGGGAAAATGGTGAGGAAAGAGTGCACGCGGTAGATGTCACAAAACCAAGCAACAGACATAGAACATGGAATCGATAGTTCACGATGAAGCTCTTGGTTGTTTGGGGTTATAAAAGGGTTCAGTCACTTTTATCCACACGGCTTCGATAGGGTTAGCAATTGATCGATGAACTTCCGATTAATCGATTAAGGCCATTTCAATCGCGATCAAATGCTTAACCGGCGAATGCTGAACTGCACCAAAGAAGTCCGTTCCCCACCAGGCGTTAGCGATAATCATCCGGGCCATAGCGCCACGGCATCTGAGGATATACGTTAAGTAGCCCCGCCGAGGCCAGACGAACAAGTCAGTCCCATCCCTGATGACCGCGAAACTTCACGTGTTGAGGATCTATTGCTATCGTTTTGGCTATAAGACAAATGGGCAGAAAACAAGCTGGGAAGCTAGCAAACGCTGTTGCTTGTTCCAGTATTTCGGCCCTTGCAAAAATGGACGAGTTCGCGACATGAAAGACAATCTCGCTGGATAGTTTGGGTTTATGCTAAACTCCAGCGGTGAAGTTTTTAACTCGAAGGAAGTCCACTGATCATCTGCAAAAAGTCGTTGCACAGTGGAAGCGTAAGTTCGCTTCAGTATCGCTGATGCGAAGCACCCGTAAGCCGCTGCAGTACACTTATCTGGCTAAAACGCAGTCTAACAATCAACGCCTTGTCTGGGTTCTTTCTTGAAATAAGGTTGTATCGCCCAAGCTCTGACTTTGTCTTCCTGTCGGAGAATGTGGCCAAACTTTTGTCTTCGGGGGCTGGAGCAAAATATATGAGTTTTTGAATCGTTGAACTATATGTATCCTCAATTTAAACGTTCCTTTGCGCCGTGGTAAAGAGAGTGAATTAAGTCCTCAAAGGCGTAAGACGAGTTGTTGCATTTTTTTACATATTATTTATAAACATTACCGGACCTGATTAATCGATTAATTAATCGATTGTGGTGCGGCGATTAACGGGTTACGATTTTTAACGACGCCCAGCCCTAATTTCATAGCTGAAGCCCGTTCA
>JAZHYW010057224.1:0-86192 GCA_037355805.1 Ixodes ricinus | reverse complement strand
AAACGCGACATTACTCAAATATTTACAAACGTCCGTTAAGCCTCAAAGCTCAACACAAAGAGGGCCCCTAGGCCTCCGTGGTCCCGCTATTGCCCGAGAGCAGTTGCTTCCACTTGCCTATCTTCGGCGCCGGCCGGGATCCCAAGAGACTCTTGCCTCCCGGGTTACTCCGGCCAGTTGCCTCGGGACTCAACGGGCGAGGAGGTTTTCTCCTCGGCCCGCCAAGGGCGCCTTGCAGCGCCATCCAGTGGCTAGAGAGAAAGCGGAACGTCGGGAGCCGAACTCGAGATCCCGATCGACCCCGCGTGCGACATGACCATGTGATCGCATCTGAGGCGAGGCAACAAAATAGCTGCCTAGCGGCCAAGACGGTTAACATGGTTTGATAGGCGCCTTCGTGACCATGCACGGGTGCGCCATAGAATAAAGCTTCAAGTACAAATGCTAGAATAAAAAAAATTGGCGAGCGAACAATTTCTGCATTAAATTGCAGAACCGAAGCAAAGTGGAAGGAATACCTTGCCCTGTTGCACCGTTCCTACGCGACAGTCGAGCTATTGCGGGGCTTTCGTCACTCCCAGTAAAAGTTGCGGCACGTCCGCAGGGACGCACGCTGTTATGCGGGCAGAGACGTCGTACCTTACTGACTCCAGCCACGCCGTCTGCGAACGAAGTCTGCCCTTTGCAACAGGGCGGCCGGTCACGGTGATTTGCAGAAGGGTTCCGGTGACTGCGGGTGATAGGGCGGCAGTAATTTGATGGGGAGAAGGGAGTGACAGCACCAAGTGCTTTTGCACTTTCTGTTGTCAATCCCTCGCTTCCTAATTAAATTATTGCCACCTTATGGTAGGCAGCTAGCTCACTTGTCCGTTCTAAAGAAACCTAGTGAAGTGTTCTCAAATTTCTCTATTGTTTCCTCAACACTCGAAGGCATGACGGGGCAGCGAGAAAGAGCCCTAATAAATCAGGTGCACTCGACGAACAAAGCTAATGAGGGATGTGTCTCCTGCGACAGGTAGCGTTACGAAGCAGTTGCGAGCGCTGGAACACCGGGAAATGCGCGTTGCTCGCTTCTTGGCCTTCAACGAAGGAATGGGGCCAACTCGTGCAGGCGGGACGATAGGGGTCTGCCTGGTCTGGCTGGTCCCTTCCATAGACTTTTATGGACATCGACCGTCTTTCCTTATTCAAATCGATCGATTTAAAAGATGCATTTCAAATCCTTATTTCGATGCGTTCAGTGCCGTTTTCAGGCACGCGATGCTATCTAGGATGTTACGAGAAACTCTATTTTGAGTTTGGGTTTAGTTTTTTGTTTTTCCGCGATCGCATCAGGCAGGTGTCCTCGTCTCACGCCAACGCTTCTCAAAAACACCGTCTGTGTTCGTGCTTTTGGTGCGTACGCAATCTATTTTGTGCGTAAGAGTACCCACAGTGGGTAAGATGACGACGTTCATTCATTGAATTTTAGTTTCGATTATTGCAGTGCGTCGAACAGGCCGGGATTATTTGCGGGTGCCTGTCAGTACCTTTTGTTTTGCGCGCCGAGGGAATTTATTGCCTCCGTGAGCGTCCGCGGACATGCTGGGGGCGTGTTCCGAACACATTAGCTTTAATCTGCAGGGTGTCAACCTTATAACGAGCTGAGTTTTCTTCGATAAGGCGGCCCATTCTCGATCTCGGCATAGCACTACTGAGTAGCGCAAAACGCTTCGGTCGGGGCTTCGGGGAGCGATGCAGTTGTCGCGGGGTCTAGCCTTTTTCAACGCAGAACAGGAAGTTTCGCACGGATGTTTTTCAAACTTTCGGGATTTGTCTCTAGAAGAGTATAATACAAAACGTAAATTTCGGATTTTTTTTCTCTTCGCATCGCGCGAAGCACGACAAATTAAAATAAAAACATCCGCATTGGTCGGGCAAATTTGGACATTACATTTTTCTTTCTTGTGCTCTAATAAATATCTCGTTTGACATTTACATTTATGAGAATTTTTTTAGCTACATTTTGGTCGGCCTTGTTGCAGGTAGTAGTGAATTTTGTGGCTAAACAATTTTTGACTGAGACCACCCCATAAGAGGCTTTTTGTCCTGCTGTTAGGAAAGAAACCTGTGCCTTCATAAACATGAGGAAGATACACAAAAGGGGACGGACAACGCCTTCTACCTGAGGATTCCTTTTCGACGCTGCAATATTATTGGCTGCGATGATAAAATGCTCGGGACTTTCCCCGCGTTTGTTCCCTTCTGCCTCAAAGGGATACTATCACATTCAGAAAGAAGGGAAATGTGATCAACGTGATCTGTAAATGACAATTGCACATTTGTATTTTGTAAGGATGACTACATTTTTTGTTTTCTTTTGAGTACCATGGGGAAAAGTGGTGATTTTGGGGGGATGAACGAAACATATTTTATTTTATGAACTAGTCAACCTATGCTTCATTATGATAAATTGAGATGGAGCCAATGTGCTGCTCTTCGGAATAAAAAGAAAAGTTTATACTAATGTCTGAAAATAATTCGTCAAAATTAAATGCTGAACTTATAATTTTCGCAAAAATTAGAACAAAATGTCTAAACATTTGTGGCTGTATTAAATCCTACTATGATTTCTAAAAGTCCCAAATAAGCGAGGTATGCCCCTTACAGACCGTTACCACTTTTGTAAGTTAGAGAGCTGTAAATAACATTTTGTTTTTTAATGCGAAAGTATTAACTGTCTTATGGAGCGAAGCCGTTGTTGTCTGTGGCAGCGAAAAATGGCACCTAAATTTCTATTGGCTGAGCGAAACGGCACCTAAATTCCTGTTGGCTGAGCGAAAAGGTACCTAAATTCCCATTCACAATAAAACACAAAGAATAGCACTGCAATGCAGATGCTTTGTCACGGAAGCCGGGAGGTGCACTCCAGGTCAAAGCGGACGCGCCTCAGAAATAAGACGCAAAGAAAAGCGCAGCAACCCAATGTTTCGTCACGGAAGCCTTCGTGAAGCCGGCGGGGTTTGCCGCGCCTGCGCAGTAGGGGAGCGTGATGTCAGCGCCGTCTGAGAAAGGGCACGCTGCTTGTAGGAATGCTTTCTTACACTTAAAGGGGCCCTGCAACAACTTTTCGACTGGTTTGTAATTTGCACTGAACCTAAGCGCACTGAACGTAGGAACTTAATGAAACTTTCTCGCAAAATTCGCTTTATTTTAAAAGTTGTAGGCAAATTAGAATTACAAAAACAAGCAAAAAATAACCTCCTTCATGACGTCGTAGGTCCTGGTTTGAGTGGCGGTGAACTAGAGGAGGGGTAGTGAGCTCATCGAGCGCTCACGGCTGCCGCGCTCCGTGCCGACGGCTCGAAGAGGGCGCCACTAAAGCGTGTGTTGGATAGGCTGTATGAAGCGGGCGGCCAGGGCGGCTCGCAATGCATTTGCTGCGCGATTAAAGACTATTTCGGCATGACACTTTATTGGCCACAAACGACAGCAAACACGGGGTAAAGATCAGTACAGAACGGGAGCCACTTCACGCTGCCCTACCGCCAAACGGTCTTTCTACGCTTCGGGACCTTTCTACGCTCGCCGTTCATCGGCGCCTCATCTTACTAGCCCTTTCTAATATGCGCCGCTTTTTCCGCCGCTTGGTGGCAGGTATGTCGATGGGTCATTTCTTGTTTCCGTGCTTTATAAACTGAATTTGTTTCTTTTCTGATCTAAAATACTGAACAAAAACTACTTTCATACATAATTGAAACGGTTCGCGACACTTATATTTTGTATCTCGACTAAAAAAAAAGCTTTTAGCGGCTCTGACCAGTAGTAAGCCCAGGACCAAAAACGTCACATTTTGCGCGCTTTCGGTACCGCGGGTCACCCTCGTCGGTGGAGGAGGTTTCCGCGTCGTCCGGTTAAAATATGACGCACTGATATTTAGTTACTCTCTCCGTGCCCGCTGGCTCGCCCGAACCCCAAGAGACGTGGAAACAGCAAAAAAGGTAGACGCTTAAATATGATTGCAGGGCCCCTTTAAGCAGTCTTAAGTGTCTCTGCCGAATTTGTTTTGGTTTGTCGGCAAGCGTGCTTTCATGGCGTAATGCTGTTCAGAGATGCTTTTGCATGCGGAAGTGCATGTCCTCCAGAACACTTTTCTCTTTCCACAAAACCTTGGTTTGTCATAGCACTGCTCTAGCTTCTCTACTGCTGCTCTCATGACTTGTGGCATGCATAAAATGTCTACCCTCGCTCAGGACAGCCTAGAAAGCTAGAATGGCATTCTCCAACAAGCACCTTCTGATGTTCTGCACCTCGGAGATAAAAGGTAGCTGTAAGAGCTGCAATCAAATTATCCAACATCATGCACAGTCTTCACTGCTGCTGTCGGTCAAAGTGCAAGCAGCAAAAGCAGTCAAATCGGGCGATTGAAGATACCTTCGTAGTGGTCCCCAATGTTGGCAGGGCGCCATGTTTGACGAGTGCCACTGTCTTGCGGAGATTTATTTCTAAAAGCTCAGCAGCTTGGGAGAAAGCGCCCAACAAAATTGAAATACGAGCTTTAGTTCTTCGGCAATCCATGAGATGGCTCGACGTGTTCCCACACGCCAAATTCGAATTTCTGCAGCGCGTGGATTACATTGATCATGGGTGATAGATGGCCAATGGGCGTTGGAAAGAAAGAGCTGAACAGCCAATTCTGGCAAGCGTTCGAACAGCAGCCATCGGAGGGAGCAATGCATCTCGTGAGTATGGGCGCATTCGTGACGTCAGCTGTCTTGGCACGGCATAATTGGGAGCTTGGTCACTAGGTGGCATTGACACATTACAACCTAGCCATTCAAAATACGCTATGCCTGTGTTGCTTCAGCGAGGTGAAGAAATGGCTCTTCTCCGTCTTACTCCTTCTCTCATCCCCTCTCCCTTTCTATTCCCCAGCTGCAGGAGTTGAATTCTTAGGCGTGGGAGGGAAGGAAAATCCGGTTCGGTCAAGATTAACGGGCGGACGTGGAGATCAGCACCATACCTCCATGGAGAAACTCTGCTTCTCGGGGACATTTGACGTAACGACATTTCAGGAAACTTTGGGAACATCAACCAGGTGCAATCTGGCGATCGTTCGGTTTGTTTAAAAGAAATGTTTTTGTGTCTTTTGAACAAAAGAATGGACATCTCTGTAGTGTTGCCACAGCATAGTCAACATTTGGACCATAAAATAGGTGCTAAAATTTTCTTCGTATACCCTTTTAAAAAGAACACTGAAATTAAAAAGAAAATGTTTTTTTAAAGGGCCTAAATGGGTGACATATATTTCTTGGTAATTTTTCCACTAAACAAAATGTTTATCTTGCACAATATTTGCGCCGTTCGATGCAATTTAGATGATGGTCATGGCCCGCTCTAAGCCCCGCCCACAAATCAATGGCCCCTCCCATTACTACTAGATTGGCTTGGCTGCCCGGCCGAACACGCTCGCAAGCCTAGTGTCTCCCTGTGACGATGTCTGGTGCGCATCGTCTGGCACCGCTTGCTAGTCGTGTGAGCCTCAGGTGTGGCAGCCTCCGGCATCATCTGCTATTCCAACACCGTCTACCGTCGTCTGCAACACTCTCAAGACGTGACCACGAGAGCGGCGTTTTAGCAGTCCATCGTCCACGCGCCATGGTCCAATAAGCAAACGTCTGTCAATGTGCAATAAAAGGTGACCGATAGACTAAAAAAGATCAACAAATAAATATACAGTTGTTTAAGCTTTCAACAAAATAAATATACAGTTGTTTAAGCTTTCCTGTTCTCGTCTTTTTTTTTTTACCACGTGGCATCTGCGAGCAAGGTGGCTAAGCGCCATAACATACAGTGAAAACGTGACCTAAAAATGTTCAGTTTGGCAGGCCAAGTGCACAGCAAACTCGAAATCTATTTGCCTTTCTAAGCGAAATATTGGAAAAGTACCTGTACAAACTCGATGAAAGGAAACGCCGATTGCCTTCAGCCAAACGGCTCACAAATTCTTACCTGTCTAGGTATCTTCTCTGGTATTGAAACCATGGTTGCAATCATGACGGTTGTACAATTCACAGAGCAGTGAGGCTGTTTTCACGGGAACCAACATCTTTATTCAGCATTAACACATGCAAACGAACAAATCGAGCCAGATAGAGCAAAATATTTAACCTGGGACGCCAGGCTTACGCCAGCCTCTCTACGAGAAGAAGCGTCCGTACGGCGCTTCAGAAGGCACGTATACTTGAGACAGTTGTTTGCTGCAAACTAAGGTCGGCTGAGATTTTCTGGAACATCTCGGTAAACTCGGAACGACTCGCACTCATAAAAAATAAACGAGCTCAACGAGTCATGCTCATTGAGCACGCCACAAACGCTGACAGCAATGTTTGTTATCGCTTGAAACCAAAGCGGAAAGGGCAGTCTCGGGGTAGTTTTGAAAATGTCAATGACTCTCTAGATTACCGTAATATCCCTAGTTGTCTCCCGTCCCCTGTCGCCTGAAATTCATAAGAAAAGGGGGGGGTGGGCCATGTCTCGGTGGGTAAGCACAAAAAGGTTTAGAAGAAGCTAAAAAAACACAAATTTTTCTGTTTGTATCTAGCATGGCTGCACAAGAGATACATTAAACTCAAAACTAGAATTAGTTTCGTTGTTTTATGCGAGAAGTGCTCACGAAAGAATGTTTTAGTTTTGCAAAGGTCGTTGCTTGCATACGTGATAAACACCACCTATCGGCATAGAGCGCGAATGCTTGTTCCGTTGAAGCATGTTTCTAAAACCGCTATGTTCCCTTCGTTAGAAGCAAAAAGAACGAGTCAAGAAAATAAAATTTTAACCAGGCGCAACGAGTGAGTGGGCGAAACAAGTGGCAAAGTGCGATGCTGGGGAAGGGGGGAAGCCGGCAATAGCGTTCACAAATACTTTGGCCTCTGGCCAAGTCGGGCACCTTTTCAATCGCAAGGAGCAGGCTCTTGCGCAACTTCCTTGTTTGGTGCATACATGGGCACGTCTGTGCGTGGCGTGCTATCAATGCGGGTTGAGGCGGTGTGGCGTGGGTGGCACCACAACACTTGGCTCAAAATGCGATGCTTTGCAAACATCTGTGTGTGACGTTCCAGCAAATCTTTATGTACCCGTTGGCTTTGTCTCAAACATCTCGCAACCTTACCAACCGGGGTCGCGACATTTAGAGAGAATGTCTGGCTATTCACGGTGACCTTATTTCGGTGGAGACGGACTTTGCATCTTTGACCTTACACTCCGCTGTTACATTCTGGGATACGGGCCGTGCACTGAACTCGTGATTCCTGAATGGGTTACTCCTTCTGTTATCTTTCTGAATTCTTTTGTTTGAACAAGCTTCTTGTGAGCAAAACAAAGTTTTGTTATCTCTATCGTTTTTCTCTTGCTCGAATGTACTCCGACTTCGGGGTCACAAAAATCGGGGAGGAAATGCGTAAACAAAGTCGCGTCTTCCCCTCCTTTGTTTTACTTTGTCACGGACGCCCTTTGACCGTAAGGTCCAACCGCGGCTGTGTCATTTGGGTAGGAGGAATAATCGCGGAGTCTGCATTGGGGTATTTGTAGGGGTGGGCGATGACTCGGTATTTTTTTTGTAAATCAACATTGGCCCGAAAAGTGGAGTGGCGATGACTCGGGAAGAAGCGATAGATGATTCGGGATGTTGCGGTATTTCTCTCGGACATTTTAAAGGGGTGCTCCGGCCGTTTTTTGAGCTACCTAAACAAATTGCATTTTCTGGCTACCCGGGCTTCAGTCGTCACGGTATGCTATTTATTTTCTCCAAATTCCAAATAGCAATTGAGAAAACCGTAAATGAAGTTGATTCCGAAACCAGCATTCAAATTTTCGCGCGCTCGTCAGTGGTGTGACGTCACACATGGTAAAGACTTTCAGGTCGTGCATGTAGTCTTAAACAGAGTATGTCAAGTGTTTTTTGCGTGCTTCTCAGTGAATCAGTTACCAAACATTCTTTTCCCACCATCAAACGTCTTGTAATCAGTGGGGAACATGGCTTACTGCCCCCAATGTACCATTTCTGTCGTCACACTTCAATGTTGCCAGTAGGGGCTCCCAGTTTGAGAAACACGATGAAAACGAAATTCAAAAATTCAATAACTTCGCGAATTTTTTGTTCTTTTCACACAATACTTGGGGAACTTGTAGAGCCATGTCTATCGGTGGGTTGAGCCTATTTTGAAGCAAATCAACGACCATGAAAAAATCGCTTTAAAATGTAGTCGATAAAAATACTGTTACGGCACTGAGAAACAATTTTACAGTGAACGTTTCTCATCTCTTCAACCAATGAGGGTCGAGAAACAGTGCTTACTAGCTAAGCACCCTTTGTTATGGGTGGGGCCTAGAATAAGGCTACCCTCACCTACCGTAAAGTTCCGAAAGAACGCCCACCCAAAATGAAGAGATAAATGGTGAGAAACATGGGGTGCATACCTGTCAACTTTTCCGAATTTTTCGTAAAATGTATGAATTGGGACTAATTTTACGATTTTACAAATCTGCTTCAATATTTACAAAAAAAATTAAAATATTTTTTTTGTAATTTTTTTTTACATTTTTTTTTAAAATTGCTATTGGCGGTATCTTGCAGGTTACAAGAGGGCGATCGGTACTGTCCATGGCAGCGTCGTGGTTTTTACTATTCGCCTATCCGGTGACCCCGGACACAAAACCAATCCAAAGTCCAAAGCCTTTGTTCATGTGTTCGGTGGCGCACATTGGTTTGGCGTGTCGGGCATCGTTGTTTCGGCCAGTTTCGTGGCAAGCAGAACGGTGTCTGTGTTTGTTGCACGTATAATCATAGCATTTCCCTAGTCGCGGTGGCTTTGCGGTGCAATGGCGAACTCTGAACTTCAAAAGAGGTACTTTCAGGTGTTCCTGAAATCCTACACGTTGGAATTCCCGTGCTTCGTGCCGTCCAAGAAAGGAGAGAAGTTTAGATTCTGTCGCACGTGCACATGTGATGTAAGCGTTTCTTATGTGGCCAGGCTGACATTAAGCTGCACATCGCTTCGCGTAAACACCAGGGATAAGTGCCTGCCTCTTACTACCCCCCCCCCGATGCGGCCGCGGGAGTTTTACGAATTTGAAAGTCCACAGGTTGGCAGGTATGGGGGTGGGCTATCTTTGGGGATGCCACAGCAAAACTTTATTAAATATTAATGAATAACACCCTGGCATCTGCAAACCACTAATACTGCAGATCGCGGACTTCGCAAATTTGCATTTCACTATGTGATAAACGTGCAGGAATTTGCTGCAAACTCCTGTATCATGGGAAAGGATACTGCAGGTTGTGGACACAGCAGATTTATGTTTCACGGTGCGAAGGACCCGTGGAAACCCGCCGAGAACTCGCATCTCATGGGAACAAATGCCGCAAATCGCGGATGCAGCAGATTCAAGTTTTATGGTCCAATAAACACGCGGGAACCCGCTACAAACTTGCCTATCACAGGAACTGATATCGCGGACAAAAACGCGGGAATGCGCTGCAAACCCGTATGTTATGGGAACAAATACTGCAGATTGCGAACGTAGCAGAATCATATTTCACGATGCAATATACACGTGGGACCAACTCGCATGGAATGGAGATCTCGCATGCAGATTGCGGGCGAAAACAGCGGGAATCTGCTACAACTCGAATCTGCTGCAGCAGATTCGAGTTTCACGGTGCAACATACACGCAGGAACAACTCGCGTGTTACGGGAGCCGATATCGCGTGCGTAGATCGTGGACAAAAACGCGGGAACCTGCTACGAACCCTCTTGTCAGACGTTCTGGTACTGCAAATTGAGCGGTTGATGCGATTCCTGTCGCACGTCGTGTGACATTCGACGGGAATCGAGGGGTGGGTGATGTTTCGGAATTTTTATGTCGCAGATATTTAGCCGGAAAAACGTGATGAGTGATCTCTCGGGGGCGGGTGTTCTCTCGGAACTTTACGGTAAATTGCATGTAACAAAAAGTATTGCTAAAAAGTCTTTTTTTCCTGGAAAAGTTTACAGAAACAGTGTTTCTCATCTAAGCCCTTTAAAAATTTTTATTTTTTTTATTTTAGTGTTTTGTTAAACAATTGCTGAATTCTCAAGAAATTCTTTTTATGTGCACAAAATGAAGTTTTGCAGAAAAAAAAATTTGCTCACTTTTTATGTTTTGAGGCTTATCTTGTGTTAGGAGCGATTCTAAAACTAGCTTTTATTTCGGGATGTCGAACCCTGATAAAGAGGCACGTTTTGGAATCACTCATGTGAGTCTCGCAGTGGAAATATTGCGCTAATATCTTTTTTATTTTTCTAAGGGAAATTAGTTAAGTTGAAGGTGACACTTCAAAAAGAGTTTTTTTGGGGAGTTGAGAGTCCCTTTCATGTATGAATTAAATTCTGAGACTTCTTGAAGGTGTTCGCATGGGGAGACTTGTTTTGCCGAATGGGCATTGGGATAAAAAGGCTGGTTGTATCTTGAGTGACCGTCGGAGTTTCTTTGATGCCCGTCAGCTTCTTCAAAGTGGTCTCTGTTGCTTTTCCAAATGAGTGGTGGTATTTTTCAGGTGGATGACGAAGAACTGCAGGATGAACCTCTGCAAATAAGGTGGGACTCCTCAAGCCTTGTCGGGAAAGGTTTAGTGCCGCTCGCTCGACAATGGACCGGCCTTTTTGGACCCCTCGTGCTCCGTTTTCCCGCCGGCCAGCAGAAGGGGAGTGAAAAACGAGTGTAGAGTTGTTAATTGTTCTCCTACCGTAGATTGCGGCCCTCCTCATTATCTTCATTATCTGCAGGAAAATGCTTCCTTTAAGGCAGCATTTTTAGTTTTAGGAGAATCCTGATAAAAATAGGCACGGATGATGGTAATGCCTGTATGGTGGAACGACCCAAACATCATGGTCATAGCTCAATTGCTCTTTCAGTTACAGCTCTTCTTTGAACCTAGTGGAGAGCTTGAAGTTTAGAAAACACGATAGACGGCTAATGAGCAGAACGTAAGGGCGCAAGTGAGCTGGTGTATATTAAACATTTTCGTGAAAAAACCCGAGACTGAGGTAATGACAGACGACGACAAGGAAAAGAAGGAGAATGTCTCAAACACGGCTAAATCTTTATTGAGGAAAGAACCCTTTATATATAGGGTTGAAGAAAGAAGGAAGGAAAGGGAACCTTTCCTCACATCACCTCTCTCCACAAAAGACACGACACCGGACCTCTAACAATGCGGTCAAACCAACAAAACAACTGACAGCCCCAAAGATAAACACATCATTCACAAAAAAAAAAAAAAGAACACACTGGGAAAATTACAGATTGCACTGGACCTTTCCCTGAGAAAGTCAGCTATAAGACTACACACACACACACACAACAACAAAAAAAAGGAAAAAATGTTAACAATACTATTAGAGATTTAGAAATTGCTTCCATTCAGCATCTAAAGACAAAGAAGGCTTGTTCGCTGCATTCCCATGCTTTGTTATTGCGATTGACTCTTTCAGCAGGCGCTTGTGGCATTCTACTTCCCTTCCTTGTCGTCGTCTGTCATTACCTCAGTCTCGGGTTTTTTCACAAAAATGTTAGATAGAAGGCTCATTAGACTTGGGCAGCACTCCAAAATGTATGCTACACAATGGGACATTTTGGCATTATTAATTTCTCGTATACTTATCTTTAGTTCGCATCTTTCGTTACCTCATTTGGAGGGACGCGAATAGGACGTAGGTGAAGGACCACATTATGAATTGAAGAAGAAATAACTTGCAACAATGTCACAAAGTCGAGTGTAACTGAACCGCAACTGAAAGACCATATATTAAAACAAAGTGAACAAAAGTAGTCCAAACGGTGGCCAAGGTACCAGCTCCATGAGCAACACAGAATCCAAAGAATAAGCTCCAAGAAACAATCTTTAAAGTAATACTAGTTTACTTCCTGAGCTGATGTAAGTTATTACTACAGCACCGAAAAATAGTCTGCAGCTAAAAGTATTTGTGGATCACAAGGAAGGGACCTTAGATGTAAATGATTAAACTTCTAAAAAAGCACTTCTTTTACATTTTCTGCACGTTGACCCGGTCTTGAGTAAATGACTGCGTGCAGCGAAGCGTGCATACATTAAGAAATCGGTTGTGGACCCTCGCCTGTCACCTGATTCACTTAAAGGCTTTTTCTTTTTGAAGTGATTATGGCTAGATGCATGTACCGACAGCTTGTTCTCGTCGACATTATGGCTCTCATTTGGATATTTCCCGACGGCCTTCGTAGATTCCTCGGGAACCCACAAATTCGTCAAACATCATCGTCGTGTTTTTTTTTGTTTTTTTTTTAAGGCGGATGTTAGTGGCTGGGTGATCTTGGAGGAATTTGCTGCTTGGGTGATGAGGAAGAAAACGACAATTTCCATGCCCAAGCGGAGAACGAGCCTTTTTTCTAGGTTTTCGTTCTCGTTGAGCAATCTTGCAGGTTTGGGCATGCCCGTGCACATTCTTAAGTGTGGCTTCCGAGCCGTTAGCAAGAGTGAATGGCACCAAAAAAACGAAGGACAAGAAGACGGGTACGCCAGCCAGAGCGCCAACTTTCAACTCGCTTATTTTGAAGAACCCCGTATCGACGTGAAACCAGAACACACAAAAACAGTCGCCGGTCCCAGACGCACTGAAACGAATAAAAAAGCAACCTTTTTCTCGAACGGTGCGATCGAAGAACGGATGACTTTTGCTACGGATGACCGTGATTTTCATGTTATGGTTTCACGCCAGTATGCATTTCATCAAAATAGGTGGGTCGAACGCCGGCACTTCATCCCCCATCTTCTTTTCTTTCGTCTTTTCGGCGCCGTTCACTCTGTGCCTACGTTCGGCCAACTTTTCTCCGCGCCGCATCCGCGTCCCCACAGCGCGTCGGAGCGTGCGACCGCAGACGGAGCCTCCCCTCGCAGGATCATGGACTACGACACGTACAGTGCTAACGACGCCATCGGGAAGGTGTACATCGACCTGAACCCCTTGCTGGTCAAGGAGGTGGGCTCGACCCTGTCCGGCTGGCTGCCCATCTACGACACCATGCACGGCAAGTGGACGCCCACGCCGACTCAAACGTGGCTTCTGAGGCTGCGGTCGGCCAGCGTTTTTGCCCAACGGACCGTACAAATCCCTGGCAACTCGAGCTCGTGCAGCTAAGCTACGCTGCGTGCGACGCGTCTCCCACGGGTGTGTTTACCGCATCCAAAAAGTGTGCCCTCGACTTATTTTTGGTGATGTCACGCTGTCGCTGGCCACCATCCAGGCAGTGTTGCAGCGGCCAATGTGGCAAACCCTCTTCTGGTTTGACGGTCCACGGTAGTTTGGGCAGCCCTGCTTTTGCACCGCAACTTGTACGACCATCCACCCAGGATCTGGCAGCGTCACCATCCGGCTTTTCGACTTGTTGCACTCTTGGGCACCACTTTCCATGCGTGGCCAGAATAGGACGCTAAACATGCTAGTTGGAGACGTGTCGTCGGCACCGTAGCTGAGCGGTCAAAAAGCCGTTCTCGCATATTCAAAATGTTTTTCGTGCCTCGTTAGCACTATACGTTCCATTCGAGAACGTATAGTACTGCCCCGTCACTACTTGTATCGTCCAACAATTTCACAGCCGATGTGGCTGAATTGCTAGATTCACAACGTTTTTCTTGGAGGCGTCGGACAGATGTGTGTTGCCATTCTTGACAAGTTTTGGTTCCGTTTCTCGCCAGTGATTAATTGCCGATAATGCGCCGATAACCTCAGGGGAGAAAAACCTACACGCATCTCCCCACAGTCGCGCAAAGTGTTCTAGTGGACCCATTTTAAAATTTAGCGGCGCTTTTAAACTATTGATTACGTGTGATTGATGGCCTATGGGCACGTCACGATTCTCATTCCCTCTCCTCCTCGCTTCGTCCCGTCGAGCTGGTGAACCGAAGGGAGGAGGAGAAGAGGCGAGGCCGCTTCCCTCATTCTCAAATTTTCCAGGAGGACAATGACCTCATAGCCCTCACCTGATCGCACCCTGCTATTCCAAAAGTACGGCCATCCATTTGAGATGTCGATGGTTTTGGAGCTCCTAGCGTCCCGTTCAATGCTTCTGCAGCCTTATTTTGCAAAATGCCAAATTTCGGTTCTGTATCCCTTTAAATAATAAGCCAAGTGAATCTTTTTGTTGCAGGGAAAGTTCATTTGCTAAAGAAAAGAAAATGTTGTTTGAGAATTTAATGTTTTTTTAACGGCCCATCAGAGCCACAAGGGGATTGATATTGTCTATTCAAATAAAATCAATGCAGAAATGCGAATGAAGGTAGAAACGGGAATATGTTTTGGTCGACTCGGCAAGGTCAAAGAAGCTCGGCCCACATGAAGCAAGTGGACTGTTCCGGTTGCCCGTGACTTAGCCAACTTTTGCTCGCACTGGTCGCCGTGTTTCAGGCATCCGGGGAGAGGTGAACCTTGTGGTACGGATCGACCTCTTCAGCGACTCCAACCGTTACCGGGAATCTTCGTGCGGCGTGCGCTTCTTTTACAGTAAGTGCCTTTTCTTCGCATTTGTACTCCACGAATCGCGCGGAAGCTGCGTTACGTCGCTGCTATTTAAAAATGGGGGACAGCGAGGAGGAAAACCGCACCAACATGAAGGAACATGCCACAAACAAGCAAAGCGACGGGACGTCCGCCCCCAGTCCGCCCGACCCGGCGGGCACCTCGAGTCCGCCGGGCAGGGCTTAGTGATGCATTTAGTTTTTGCGGGCCGACCGACTTCGGTGCACTTCCTGTTCGCTGCACAAAGGCTTCTTGCTCGACGACCCGCCCCCCCTCGCCGCGTCCCCATGATCTGCCTCTGCCCCGAGTGTACGTGGGGAAGCTCGACCTCGCCGAGGAACTTTTACCCTATCGCACTTCATCCTCCCTCCCGCAACCCAACCGCATCTAGAGCAGGCCACCGTTACTACCGTTTCTGTCATACGCCCTTCAGCATACGCCCGGCGCCATTTGCGAGAGCATCCACTTCATGAGAAGTGGACGCTCTCAGGTATCTTTCCAACCGTCGTAGTGAAGAGAACGAGTGCTCAGCTTCTGCCGTTGTTACAAGCAGAGTCGCTAGGATCTTTCTTGAGGTGATGATGGACGTTTGGGAATAGAACCTCCGGACACTGATGTGGCGTTTCACGTTTCTTTTGCATTTGGCAGCCCATATGAGCCGCTCGCATTGGAGTTCAGGAACTGAAACCAGGCCTGAATAGAGCTCCCAAAACTATTCAGCGCCAGGAGCTGCCCCGCTTTCTAAGATCTTTGCGGGCAGAAGTGACGAAAGTAATTGCAACGTATGCCCGGTGCTTTCTAAATCTCCCATCTAACTCTGTGATCAGGCAATCTACGAAAGGAAAGAGCATGGAACACTTCAAAGCTCTTCAGTGCTTCCAGCGGGCATGTTAGAGCGGTGATGTTGCCGACTTGTTACTCGCGCCATCTGAATTTCAACTTCTGCTATCTCGGCCATTTTAATCCCGGCTTGGAATATTGCCTAGTGTTTGTGGGTGTGATTTTTCAGCATCAAGAATTTTTTTGGGGTTGCTGTTTAATTTTTTGTGACAGTATAGCTATCCTTTTGTTTTGTCTAACCGGTACGCATTGGTGATGCAGTGGTACCTCAAAAAGCGGAGGGAGTTGTGTGCTGTGAGGAAGCTTTTAAAGTTGGTGGGCTGCAACTACGACGACAGAAGAACAGTGAGCCACCACGTCCGTATTCCTGTAAATGAAGCTTACGAGAAACTGTAAATGATGCTTATGAGAAACTCTATTTTGAGTTTCGGTTTAGATGTTTACTTTTCTGCGATCGCATCAAGCCTGGCGTCCTCGTCTCGCGCCGACGCTTCTCAAAAACACCGTCTGATTCATGCTTCTGGTACGTACGCAATCTATTTTGTGCGTGAGAGTAGCCGCAGTAAGTAAGATGACAACGTTCATTCATTGAATTTTAGTTTCGATTGTTGCAGTGAGTCGAACCGGCCGAGATTATTTGTGGGTGCCTGTCGGTACCTTCCGTTTTGCGCGCGGAGAGAATTTATTGCCTCCGTGAGCTTCCGCGGACACACTGGGGGCGTGTTTCAAACACATTAGTTTTAAACCGCAAGGTGTCAACCTTACATAGACTCTATTTTATGCCATCAACAGCAAAAGGAGCGGAATTTTCTTTGATGAGGTGGCTTGATCTCGGCATAGCGCATCGGAGTAGTGCAAAACGCTCTGGTTGGGGCTTCGGGGAGCGATGCAGGCATCACGGGGGCTATGCAGCTTTGCAGCTTTACCCGTTTTATCTTAACAGCGCCTCCCTATTCTTTGTGTGAGCGTCCGTACCGCCGAGTTCCTCCTGCTTTCGTCATTGGGGGCAGGGGGCAACATAATAATCCCCCCCCCCCGAAATAAAATCCTGGCTACGCCACTGACCCTGGCCAGACGCAAGGTCGATCGCAGCATCCGTGGCAGGAGCAACAATGGTAAGGTTCGCTTCGATGAGCGCAAACAAATCAAAGTTATCCTCGGTGGCTTTGCCGACATGTTTTCACACACCCCTGTAGAGATTGTTGCAGCTCTGGGAATCGTGCTTTGGCTCGGCAGCGTGCTTGCAAGGGAAAATTCGATGTGCGCCAAGCAGTTGGGGAGCTTTCATCATCAGGTCACGGACGCGCTTTCTCTTGCATGAGAAACTTCTTGAACCCATCCAATGTGCTTTGCTTGTTCCACAAATGGTGGACAGTGTCGAACAGCCGATGCCGGAATGTCGAATTCCTGGGCGATTTCGGACTTGGGCCGGCCACTTTCCTCAACTTGGCAGATCTAAGTGAGTTTGGGTAAACACAACCCATCTCCCATACGACGCACGTGGGCATGTAGCACGCCGCAGGCGCGCGCTTCGGGGGCTTCCAAAGGGATGATTTCCGGGCTTCATCACTCCCTTGACCCGATTCTGACACAGTTGGGCATCGTTGGCTGCGGGCGCCATGAGTAGTGTCGGTACGTGGACGCTACTCCCGCAGCTCCCTGCCCGCGTCCTTGTGTCGGCGCATCGGCATCGGAAGTGGCGCTCTGCGCGCTCTGCCCTCTGTCACCCGTTTACTACATTTTCTTGTTTGCCGTTTTCCCAGCTTTCCGTTTGCCTCGGTGGAGAAGGGGAGGGAACTCAAGGGGCCTCTGTGCGCCCCCGTGTAGGCTTGCGTGCTTTCGGCACCGCGGCCTTCGTAATAAGCGTAGTCGGCCGCCGATATACTTAAAATAATCCGGTTAAAAATGTGTGCATTTCGGTCGGGACCATGTTGAACTATGATAACAGCGATAATTAGAAAAAGCGATTTCGGTTATAACGATGGATTATACTGTACACGCACCGCAGCCCTATGCAGCCAGGAAGCTGGAGAATGATGACTACAAGTAAGTAGCATTGCGGCGCCACCACTTCCGCCGCCATTGGGTGACATCGGTCTCAGAATTTATTTCTTAAATTAGAGATTTTGTAAAATAGTGTGTCAACTGTATCTTGTACGGACAACAAACGGGGAATTGAAAATACCTGGTTCTTGCAGAAATGTTGTTAAAGTGGTGTTTGCTCTATCAAGATTCAAGTGTATTGCACTGCAAATCTTTTTTTTTTTTTTTGTTGAGGGGAATTGTTTATTTTTTTTTTATTTTGTGACATGTGTCATGTCTAAGCATTTAAAAGAAGTTTTAACGCAGACTTTGTTTGGGATCCCTGAGGAAAGTGTGACGGAATGCTGCCAAGGAAATCATTGTGAAATGTGTAACACATACTACTTCAGAGGACAATCTGTAAAAGAGTGGTAGGTTGAGAAGAAATAAGAAAAATTCTAGAGCCTGCCCTAAGGATAATCGAACGAATGACCTTATGATCTATACATTCGACTCCTCTGCCAATTAGTGGGTATGGTAGATACAAAGCTAGCTAGCTTTGTCTTCACCAGGTGATATCTAAAACTGCTTCAATGCGGATGTCGGGCGCTGGGCGTTCAAACAATTTATGGGAAGAGACAAGAAATTCAAGCCTTGCCCCCCAGCACATAGCGAAGTACAGAGTGTGGAAGAAAGTACCGTGCTATAGCAAAAAAAAAAGTACTGCAATGTTAGAAACTCCAAAGAATACCGCAGGAACACATTTTGTATGCACCGACTTTATCCGCATCAGAAAGATAAATGTAGCATTTTTGAGGGTGTTGAGTGTCTTCTAGAAAAGGAGCCGTCTGTTGCAGGCAGTGGTGTCCCCCTGGGCCACTATGCCCAGGCCATCCTGGGCTTTGTGGAGGAGCTGGTGGTGAACGACGACCCGGAGTACAAGTGGATCGACAAGATTCGCACCCCCAGGGCCTCCAACGAGGCGCGCCAGACGCTCTTCTCCAAGCTCTCAGGTGGGTGGGGACTCCACGGGACAAAGAGAGCCTGGCTGGGTTCCAAAGGGAACGCCTGTCCTTTCATGGACAACTTTAAAGACGCACGTATCGTCAGTGTGTAAAGCTTCGAGTGAAGTTCACGAAGAGAGTATCGTGGAAACCCTTCGTGAACCGTATGCTCTCGGAAACATTTCATCGACAAAATAACTTTCTTTGCTAAGTGGATTGGGTAGGATTACTGGCTTCATTTCACTCCCTGGAAAGGTGGCTTTAGCCAGAAGCGTACAAAGTGACTCTGACAAAACAAAAGCAAATCTGCAAGTCCCAAAACAGGCACATTTAACGCTATTTCCCTTCTACCTTTTTGTCGGTGCATGGTCCTCGTTTGCGTTGAAGGGGGTACCATCGAATTTCACTGTAGACGTGTTGTCGTATACATTTCAAGTCACCAGATTTTGTGCTCGGGCTCCATTCTTTTAAAATTCATACCGATTCAATCTAAGATTTATTCTGTTACGGATAATATGTGATTATCGTCAAGGGCTAAGGTAGCGTGTGCCCATTCATAACCGAGCGTGCTAATCTTCTCCGTTGTGAGGATATAGACTATACAGCTTGTGCGCCGCATGTTTCTCGAGGAAACTGGGCACGGGCTGTTTGACAAAGAGAATGACAGCCGGCATTCCTAGCAGTGAAGCGCATCTCCATACGAGTCAGTCGTATCGCTGCTTGCAACTCCTCTTCCAATTGGGTACACTGCAGAAGGCGCACAGTTTCAACCGTGTCCCAATGAAGCAACTCGTGGGACATCCATATTTATCTTCTCTTTTCTGAGGGTCATGGTCCATGAACATTTTCTGGAAGCAGATTAAACGTGGCAGGACCAACCACCTTCTTCCGAGAAACTTGTTTGGATACTTCGCATAAAGCCATCTAATGCAGAATGCATTGTGTGTTTGCTTCCACCTGTTTCGATTTGTTTGCATCGCTTGTGTCTGTTTCACCTGTTTAACTTTTGGGCTACTCCTTTCGGCTGATTCACACGACAGACTGATCCGCGAACGAATTGATTATGTGACGACATGTCCGCGGTTTGTACGTCTCCCAAGCGCATCCACACGATGGAGACGACGAGCAGACGCCAGCGAGGATAGACGTAGCCTGTTTGCCACCCCATAGTGCCGTGTAACTCCAGCATCATTCCGTGGCACCGTTGTCCGAGAGAGAAATCAACGTTTTCTACCGCAATAAAGAATTGTACGCCGCTGTTACGTACAGATTGAGACAAAACACCGTGATAGCCTTTGCTCAAAGCGCCAGTGGCTTTACTAACCCAAGGCATGACAGAGACGCAGGCAAGGTCCTGGTCGAGAAGGCTTCGGCGTCGAAGCGACAAAGTTCTGGGCTTGCGGAGAGGCAATTGAAAATGCCTTCACGCACTCTGCGCATGTGCAGAACACTTACGTATTTACACCACAGCCGCAATTAAAAGAGCTTGCTCGATGAAGGGCCGATTGGACGTGCAAGAATTACCCTGAGCGTGCTGGACGAGTTTTGACGGAGGCTTTTTGACAGGAAGCGGAGAGAGTACCAGAACCTGCGTTGCAGCAGCCGGACAAAGTCTCGTATAGCGCCTGAAATAACACTTTTCCTAGCAGCTGCGGCAGCGTAGGGGTAGAGCATTGGATTGCCAACTGAGAGTTTTTGGTTCCATTCCTGCCAAGGGATGAAGTGATTTTGTAGAGAAACTTGGCCACATTATCATCCTTTTCGTTGCAACCTTTGGTGATGTTCTACGTCAGCCAACCCTAAATTGCATTCTGCATTAACAAACTGGTGATCACTGCGTCTTTGGAAAAATGGTCAAACTCTACTTGGCACCTGCCACGTCATCGCCAAATTTGGCTCGAAGAACCACCTCAGTGCTTACTCGTTCAATTGAAGGGAGAAGCTGCTCTTTGAGGTAAACATATATAAGAAAACACAATTTTGAAATTGTGGTTCTTGAACATTGGCAGGCACTTATCATCTTGTCCCGAAGGATTTTCGTTACTTAAGTCTCTCTTATTTAGAAATATTGTCTTGGAAACAAAGTAAAATGGGTGTGCAGATGTTTTTCATTTATTATATTTGAGTGAACGATTTACACAATTTACAGTAGTATGTTATGGAAGCCATATCTCCACTTGCACATATCCAACCTTAATAGTTTTTTTCTTTCTGTTTTAGGTTTATGTGTGACATATGCGATAAGGGCTATGAATGTATTAAATATTGTATCAGACTATTTTTAGGTGCCTTTTAGGCATCCTGGAATGAATCATTTTGAAATTGAAAAAAAAATGAATAAGTGTTCTAAACAATGTATAAATCATCCTAGAGCTTTCATTTTATGCGTTATTTGGTTCCACAAACGTTTTAATGTAGCGATACAGTGGAACCTCGATTATGCGTCCCCAGTTTATGCTACATTCTGCATATTACTGACGAATTTGCCCGGTTCCGACGAACTCCCCGTAAAAATAATGTATTAAAAGTTTGGTTTACACAATCACGTAATTCTACGTGTCACGCGTCAAAACCATGTTTTGGCGGAAAAACACACAACGGATCGATGACTGCATGAGGTGGCGAGTGCGGCAACGTGGAAGAATGGTGCGCGCCATTTTATAGGGTCAAAAACTGGCAACCCAAGACAGCCACAGCGCCGGGAGGAAGCAGGAGACGGCGCTTTCCACTGGCCTCCTCGAGTTGCGAAATACCCGGGCGTTTTCCCGTTGCGTCCTTGCTCCACTCGTCCCATCGTTCTCTGGTTTGCCTACGCTCTCCTCTGTGCGCCACTTGCTCCAACTCGTTGCTTCTCCCAGGATTGAGCACGCTTCCGCTGGTTCCACCGTTCCCGCTTTCGGAAAGCGTGAAAAGCGACAGTCGTGACTGTGCACGCCATTCGTCAAAGTACGGCAGGTTATTAGCTTAGACATCATTTAAAACCTCCGCTCGCGTTTAGTGCAGCGAGGCCCATTATTGTATCCGTAATTATTGTTTTTTCGGATGATACAGACTACGCAGATTATCACGACGATTTTGTGCAGTCCATAAAAAGTCGTATAATCGGGGTTCTATTGCGTATGTCTATTTTCTGATTTCAGTATTTTAATTGGTCTTAATCCTTCCCATAATCTTTGCAAATGAAATTTTCAATATTAACGAAACTAATTAGGTTACATCAAAACCAAGTACATATTTGTAGTCAAACTGCAATGGCAGATAAGCTACGTAAATTTAATTTGAATCGAGTAGCAAGTTATAAAAAAAGCTCTAGGAACCAGCGTTGCCCCTTAAAGGGCCCTGCAACAATGTTTTGATGGGTTTTATTTTTCCACCGAACCTGAGCGCACTGAACATAGTAAGTTAATGAAACTTTTCCTTTCTCGAATTCCGCTTTATTTTAAAAGTTATCGGCAAATTAAAATTACAAAAATAAGCAAAAAATAACCTCTCTTATGACGTCCTCGGTCGCTCGAGTGGCCGTGAAATCGAGGAGGGATAGTGAGCTCAGTGACGCTGACGGCTTCCGCACTCCTTGTCGATGGCTCGAGAGGGCGCCACTAAAGCATGTTCTGGATATGCTGTATAAAGCGGGCAGAGGGCGGCTTGCATTGCATTTGCTGCTCCGTTAAGACTAATTTCATGACCCTTCATTGGCCACAAACGACAGCAAACACGGGGTAGAGATCCAGTTCCAGAGCCGAGGACCACTCGACGCTGCACGTACTGCCAAGCGGCAAATCGCCAGCGGGGCCCCGCGCCAAAGGCCTTCGGAGCCGCTCGGGTTGGTCGGATCCACGAAGTTCGTGTCTGACTGCAGCTCCGCTGCATACATCAGGACACTCTCGCTTCGCCGCTCGTCGGTACCTGATCCCACTAGACCTTTCTTGTATGCGCCGCCTTTGTTACCGCCTGGTGGCGGGTATGTCGACGAGTCATTACTGCGTTTCACGTACTTTCTAAACTGCATTTGTTTCTTTTGTGATCTAAAATACTCAGCAAAAAATAACAGCCTTTCCCACTCTCGTGAAGAAGGAAGACCAGCGGAGCCGATGCTTGATACACTGTGATAGCTAGCCTAGCATCGTCCTTCGTCCGTTTTTGCACTATTTCCTACGATGAATTCCCACCAACGCACCCAACTATCCATTCTTCTGTTATAGCTGGAAAAGGTTGCCGCCATCTATGAGCGACGGCAGAAACCATACTGGTTGTGTGCTTGCCTACCATCGCTTATAGGTAGGGTGTGTACTTTCCGGTGTTTATTTGTGGAAAAAATCGAGCGGATGTTTTTCGGTGTTTGTTTATTGTTCGAAACACCGGTGCATTTCGATGGAGCGTCTCCACTGACGAGGCTAAAATCGGTGATTATCGGTGAAAAAAATCAGCAGAACCCATCCTTTGGGAATGATTATCTACGTTAATGCGAATAGCATCAAACGGTGCGGAGTTATGCGCGTTCGTCAGGTGGCCGGCACACTCTAGATACGCCAGCCCACTCTTGAGGCGATTCTAAATTTGTTGACACTTTCACAGCCCTGCGCACGATCTCCGCAGCCCAGCACGTGCGTTTGTGTCACTTAGGAAGGCGAGCAAAGCACGCGCCATACGCACAAACGCTCAAAATGGTACCGACCAGACTTTCTGGCGTCTCAGCTAGTCTCAACCAACGGTACTCTAAACGGTTGTTTATATCTTTACCATAGGACGCGTTTTACAGCGCTGTCACAGCTACCGGTGCGCGCGCGTTCCATGCACGAGGGCTCATTCCGCTCTCGTGCTAAGCCTCACGAGAGCGGAATGAGCCCTCGTGCATGGAACGCGCGCGATGGTAAAGATATAAACAAGTTTTTAGAGTGCTTTGAATGACTGCCTTCATAGCTCTGTGGTTAGCGCGTCTGCCTGCTGATCAAAGGGTCAACGGTTCGAATCCCGCCGGCGCCGGTCTTTTTTATTTATTTATCGACCCGCGGCGTAAGAGGTTAGATAGCCAGATAGATAGATAGATAGATAGATAGATAGATACATAGACGAAAAGTGCGTGAAGTATCCAAAGAATGCTATTCGCATTAAAAAAATGCGATTGATCACGAGACAGAGACTTCCAATTTTATTCAGATATTTCATACACTTGTTCTCGAGGAAGCATTTATTTCTCACGCTTGGTTATTATAGTAGATGCAAGCATACTTCGAGACGCTTGCATCCGTCATGGCACAGCACGTTCCTTGCGGTTCACAACCCGCAATGGTGCAGCCTTACGCTCCACATTTTGCGCTGGACACGAAATCCCAAAATGTCCAGCGAGGCATGGGACAGTGGTGGTCAGTCAGGTAAATGAAGTTTCCAAAAATAACACTGGATCAACGGTGCTATAAGTCACAGCCTACTAGGCGGTAACAAAGAAACTCTGATTCTAGATCACTCAGCTTGCAAGCTCGTCTCGAAGAACCAGCCGATATATATACTTTCACGGGGCACAAATCCCTGCTGGCAGCTCCACTGCCATGCACGGATTAACAATTTGCCGCGGAACCAGGACGACGATTCATCCCTTGAAGTCTAAGTCATCAGAGATGTTTCGGGGAAACAGTCCTGAACCACTGGCTTAGAATCAGCTGATAGTAGGCGGAGAAGGAATCAGCAAGCTTTAACGTCTCACGTTGAGGGAAGCCACGCAGGCCGCGGGACGGACGCGCCTTCTCAAACACGTCTGCAAGTCGTTTGTGCAAACGGTCCTTTTTTATACAGCGAAAAAACCCCACGCCAACAAAACCCTTTTCGTTTCTTTCCCCAGAAAGCCCATGGAAACTAAACCAGATAACAATTAACGCATCTCATTTCTGCTAGGGTCAGTAGCCCTGTGCGACACGGATGTTGGCAGTGCCTTCCAGGGACTACAGCAACCTCTGAATACATGGCTTGCACCGACATCAACGGCCAGACACAATGGGGAGAGGGCACGTGACAGCGTGCCTTCCACACAGCGTTAATATTTCCACAGAAGGGGGCCATGGGAGACACAATGGGGGAAAGGTGTGCGAGAAGCAAAGCTTCCACTGCGTGAAATAGGCGCTTTGACCCCCAGAAAGGTGGGCGGACTGGCGCCACGTGCAAAGCCATGTATAGACGCGCTGGAGAGAATGCAGGATCCGCGATATAACACGTTTGATGAACCTCTACGGGAAAGAGGTTTCGCTTTGTCGGTGTTTTCGAAACCTGGTGTTTTCGGTTTTAACCAGAGACGAAAATATCCCAGCCACCCGGTGTTTTTCGGTTTCTAACCAGAGCGCAAATATCCAACCACCGGTGTTTTTCGGTTTTAACCAGAGGCGCCAATGTCAACCACCGGTGTTTTTCGGGTTTTAACCAGGAGCTGAAAATATCCAACCACCGGTGTTTTTCGGTTTAACACGATTTTGTATTTTCGTCACCGACGGATGTTTATCGGTGTTTTTCGGTTAAAATTGGAAAATACACATTCTACTTATAGGTGGCGGTAGCTGTCCAGGTAGGTTTGTAAGTCGAATTACACGGACACGATCCTGGGGAACCTAGTCACTTAACAACTCTGCTGTAAAACTACTTTTCTGAATAATTGAAACGGTTCGCGCCACTTATATTTTGTACTTTCGACTAAAAAAAAAAAAAGCTTTTAGCGGCTCTAAATTGTAGTAAGGCCAGAAGCAAAGACCTCACATATTGTGCGCTTTTGGCACCGCCGGTCGCCCCGTTAGGTGGAGGAGGTTTCAGCGTCGTCCGGTTAAAATATAACGCGCTGATACTGTAAACGACTTATTTTTTTGCGTGGCTCAATATTTCGCTGATTTAGGTGAAAGCTGAAGTTTTAGAATAATTCGCTGGGCTCCTAATTTCTATGACACGTGTGGGATCTCAATACAGATTAGTGTGTTTTTCATTTTAGCGAATTATTCGCTGAGCCTATTTTCGCAAACTCTAGGCGATTCGGGTGAAATTCGCGAAAATTAGGTCCTTGCAAAGAATTAGGTTGTCTACAGTATTTAGTTCTCTCTCCGTGCCTGCTGGCTTGCCCGAACCCCAAGAGACGTGGAAACCGCAAAAAGGTAGACTCTTACATATGACTGCAGGGCCCTTTATTACTGTAAGCTACTGTATTTATGTGGGCTCAATATTTCTCGAATTTGGGAAAGTGTGAGTTTCGGAATGTTTCGCAGGCACAGAATTTTGCGATTTTGGAATGATATGCTACGCATTGTTGCCTCGGGGCAATATAGTTGGGAGACCAATTTCTCACACATGTTTGTGAAATTCGCGAAAATCAAGGATTCTACAGTATATACTTTTTGCGGCTGGAAATTTGCTCTCACTGACTGGTTCTTTTGTTGCTTGAATTCAGGAGAAGTCCAGAGACGTATCGGACACAAGGCCCTGGAGCTTGGAGGCAATGCCGTGGTCGGGTGAGTGCCCACCTCTGGGTCCTCGAGGTCACTGAGCCTCGACGCAAGCAACCCCGAGCATCTTGCTATCACCCTGCAACCAGTCAAAGTGGACGAGGAAACGCCCAAAGGAATTCTTGGGAGCGTAATAAGCCGGCGTTTCTTCAGCTGGTGGTGAGCGCAATGGAGGACATGACTGTGATTCTGCAGGGTTTGAAAGAGAAAACGAAGGCTGGCTCTTTGGCCCGCACAAATAAGCTGTGCATTGCAGAAAGCTCAAACTTGTTTAAAGGTAGTATTTACATCGAATGTAGAGTCGACCCATTTTTTAATTTTTGAAAATCTAAAGTGGTGGGGTCGACTTATAATCGAACAAAAGCATTTCACTGCCGACAAAGACGAAACAATTGCGATATGAAGAACACCTTGATTTGTTAGGAGTTCAATTCGGCTGTACCTGTAGCGCTGCACCATTCTGTCTGCTCATTTTACGAGTTATTGTTTTTTTCTTTTTAATTTTCACTATTAAGTATTATAGAGGATTGCAAAGAAGGCATCTAGCCACCACAATGTTCTTACTTGTGTGAGCAAGCACGTGCAGAGTGCAATCCTGCCAAAGCTCCCTTGACGCGCATGCTGCATGTGGTTTTACACATGGGGGCACTTTGGAGGGTTGTCTACTGTCGGGGACCGGGGGCCGATATTGGAAGATGGGTCCAGATGCTAGCGGCAGCTGAGTAGACTTCTTGCTTCTTCTTCTTGTGGGCAACGGCGGAGAGTCAATAGGCTTGGAGGAAAAGTTGTAATCAATGCCACTGATAAAAATAAACTTTACTTCCACAAAAACAAACAGTTACACAAAAGGAATTATTACACGCTGCAACTAACTGCCGGGCTTACAAGTGGTTTAGGGGCCCTGCAATCATAATTAAGCGTCTACCTTTTTTGCGGTTTCCACGTCTCTTGGGGTTCGGGCAAGCCAGCGGGCACGGAGAGAGTAACTAAATATCAGTGCGTCATATTTTAACCGGACGACGCGGAAACCTCCTCCACCGACGGGGCGACCCGCGGTACCGAAAGCGCGCGTAATGTGACGTCTTAGGTCCTGGGCTTACTACTGGTCACAGCCGCTAAAAGCTTCTTTTTAGTCGAAATACAAAATATACGTGGCGCGAACCGTTTCAATTATTTCTAAAAGTAGCTTTTGTTCAGTATTTTAGATCAGAAAAGAAACAAATGCAGTTTATAAAGTACGAAACAAGAAATGATCCGTCGACATACCCGCCACCAAGCGGTGGAAAAGGCGGCGCATACTAGAAAGGAGTAGTGGGATCAGGCGCCGACACAGAAAGGTCCCGGATGTACGCGGCGGCGCTGCGGCCGTAGGGACCGAAGGACCCGACCGGCTCTGAGCGTTCCCAAGGCCTTCGGTGAGCAGCTTTGTCTGGCGGTTTGGCCGTTTCGCGGTATGGCAGCGCGAAGTGGCTCCCATTCTGAACTGATCTTTATCCCGTGTTTGCTGTCGTTTGTGGCCAATGAAGTGTCATGCCGAATTTGTGTTTAATCGCGCAGCAAATGCAATGAGAGCCGCTCTAGCTGCCCGCTACATACAGCCTATCCAGAACACGCTTTAGTGGCGCCCTCTCGCGCCGTCGACACGGAGTACGGCAGCCGTGAACGCTCGCTCAGCTCACTACCCCTCGTCTAGTTCACGGCCACTCAAGCAACCAAGGACGTCATGAAGGAGGTTATTTTTTGCTTGTTTTTGTAATTTTAATTTGCCTATAACTTTTAATATAAAGCGAAATTCGAGAAAAGAAAAGTGTCATTAAGTTACTACGTTCAGTGCGCTCAGGTTTGGTGCAAATTAAAAATTAGTAAAAAAGGCATTGCAGGGCCCCTTTAAGCAGTTAAAATGGACGCCTCGGCGTCGAGTGTCCTCCCGCACACGGTGAGGACGGCGGCTAGGCAGCAGAGCAGGGACTGTCGCACACGACAGAAGTAACGCGGAAAACCGCTGGAGTGAACTACTGGGCCACTCTGGCCTTTTAAACCTCGACAATTTTTCGTCCGGTCGGGGGTTATGACAGTGCGCCAAAATCTGTCCCATCCCACTGGGTACAGGCACCGATGCACTCTCAACCAATCGGTCGGACAAAACCAGCCTCGGCAAGAGGCTAAAAGGTCAGCTTCGCATAGGACAGGTCTCACGGGTAGAGCCCAAACATTGAGACAAGAGCCCCAGTTTGTTTATGTTCCGAGAAAATAAAGCGACTCCGATGATTCTGGTGAGAACTGCCAGAACGTGGCTTGCGAGGAAAACCGTCCCTCCACCACTGAGTGTGAATAGTAGGTAGCCGTGGTACCTCGTTAGCTTCGAACACGGCTATCTCGAAATAATGGTTAAGTACGTAAAAATTTCCCTTGGCGCTGGAATGAGCTCCCGTTGACACAATGCATTTTGCCCTCGCTTGTCTGGAAAGGGTTTAGGACAGACTTCGGATATCTCGAAAATCGTCCGTAGCGAGAAATGTCGCAGAAAAACCTACAAAAAACAGCAAAAACTGGCCCAAAAAATGCGCAGCGATGCAAAAAACAAAAAAGAAAGCGCATGCGCAAAAAAAAGAAAAAAGAAAGAAAGCACGCGCAAGCGCAAGAAAACAAAACAAAAAGATAACAGCAGCGTGTGTGGTGTACCATAGCCTCCTCTATACGGAGAAAGCCCTGCGGCGGCCTTCGGCTAGAAGAGCTGGCCGCCGTAAATGGGAAAGGAGGAGCAAGGAAACGCCAGGCGGAGGAAGATTGCCTGCCAGCGCCACACAAGCTGGCGGCAAGCGCAGAAGCGCCTCTTTTTTCCTCTTTTCTTTAAGTTAGCTCGTGAAGGAAAACTCGACGTCAACTCTTTCCCCTCCTCCTCGCCCGCATCATCACAGCGGTGCTTGAGCAAAGAAACCCGGCGATCGCGGCCATCCGGTTCGTTCGAGTTAAAACTGCATGGTTCTTCTGGCGAGCGCGATCTGATGGTCAGCGGCAGTACGGCAGCTCCGCCGGCTTGCACACGAGCAACTCCCGCCCGACACTGCAGGTGTACGTGCATTGCTGCCGCGCCCTGCGATCGCGCATGGCCGTTTCTCCTGCCGTACTGATACACGAGCGGTAGCGAAAACGCAAAAACAGGCGTGGTTGAGGCGACCGCCGGCCGCACCCAAGCGCTGCCCACTGTCTCTGCCCTTTCTGCTTTCTGCGCTACCATATCTGTACGCCATTCGCGCGCTCCTCCTCTCGTTTTTCCTGCGGCCGCGCAGCATATGGCATCCGTCGGCAGGCGGCGTGCCAGGCTTTTCTCCGTATAGAGGAGGCTGCGGAGTGTGCGGAGCAGCCGGAGGGGTGACCGCACGCGACTCCACAAAAGACGTTTGTTGTCTTATTTTTTTCAATTTGTGTTTGTTTGTTTTGTTTTACAACTTCTATTTGGACAGGCTAATAAACGCGGGTAACTTGGCGATTCGGTGCCCCCCCTCACCTCGAGCGTTTTATTCCTCTCTGCCTTTCGTTTTTCTCTTTGCTTCTGGTTTCTTCCGTTCCCTTCTCGGTTCGGTCGTTTGTCAGTCTTGTGTTTCCCAGAGGTGCCTCGCTACTCTTTGTTGCTTGTCCGCCTTTTTTTTGTGTGTTTCGGTGCGTTTTGCGGTGCTATGCGAGCAAGGGTCCAAGTCTTCCAATTCGGTCATCGGTTGTGAATTCTGTGACGTCGTTGGCGCGTGGCTCGATTGACCAAGAGCGAGGGCGCAGCCGCAAACTGAGTGCAAATCATTGACGCTTGAGAGGAAAGTTGCTCTCATCAGAGAAGCTGATGTTTGCGCATAATTGTTAGAAGTTTTATTTAAATCATCGCGCAATCAGAGGTAAAAAAAAAAAAAAAAAAATTCATACTTTGTTTATCTTGAGGGGTTGCATATGACGAGATTTTCTCCCGGTTTTTATGACTTCGAGTTAGCCGGTATTTACTGTGCGTTCAAGCCGATACGTGGAACCACATGCAACACGCATATGTCATCGCAAACACATGTGGCATGAATGACCTTCTAGGATTAGAAAAAAATATGAAGGCACTTTCGGGTTCACCCAATGTTGCGTATACGTCTGCGTGTAAACACAGGTCGTGCACAAAGCCCCTCCGGCCCTAGCCTCCCACAACCACTGGAGACATGATCCGGGTTCTCTGCCGGTGTGGCCCTGCGCCCGGGAGCTGCGTCCACGGCACTCCGTCCAGTTTACGAAATGGCCTGCCTGTTGACAAGTGCACTTAAAAGCTATGCTTGCCTCATTGGTCTGGAGGCAACGGCCCCTTTGGTTGGGGGGAAGACTAGTGGGCAATGACCCGCCATGGGAAAGACACAGCCTCACCCGTGTAGGGGAGAAATTAAAGGTTCGGCACGTACCGCGACGTATGAACAAATTTTTTCAAACGAGATGCCATCTGTCTCGGCGGTGCGCAAAAAATGCGACCACCATATTTGGTGGTCGATAACCATATTTGAAGACGTCTATTGATAGCGATCCGCAAATTCGCCAGATTGTAAGGCGGTGAACGGTGCACGGTGCACCCGACTCACGGGGTGACGGCACTTAAAGGGTAACTGCAAAGAAAAAAAAGGTGTTTTTTTAAACAGCCTAATTGGGACAAGCATGTCACAAAACAAATGTTCCGCGAAAAAATAATATTTTTTAGCAATATTTACGTCACAGGACGTAATTTAATGGAGTCAGACCTCTCCACATTTGAAACTCCACGCTCTTTCGACCCCTGCGAGGAGAACTATGCCCCGCCCCTCACTCTTGGATTTGCTCTTCTTTGTTCACTTGACTGCTAGAGTTGAACTACGCAGCGTCTTGACTTCTGGTGAGATCTGCTAACAACGCACGTTAAACATGTGCGTGGTATTGTTTGGTTTGCTTGATGGTACACGAGACAGAGCTGTAACAGAAGCTGCGCGGTTTGTGAGTGCATAGCGAAGACGTGACCGGAGAAGTGCCCCTGTGATGTTCCCGGAAGACGGAAAGTATAGTTCGTAATCGTCGTGTGTGCTTGGAGAGCGAAGGGAGTCACAGGGTCCAGCGAGTCGCAACCACAAGGCGACGTTCACGACAGCGCTGCGTTGATTCGCGATCTCGTTCTGTTTGGTGCAACACGGCGATGCGACAAAGAGCTGAAATGTTCGGTGGTGTGTGTGGTGCGGTGCTTGGAAGCACGCCTACACTAACACAGAGCGCAGATTGGTTGTTGTGGGGTTCAGTCCCGTCGCGTGCGGCAGCTGATCCAGTCAAACTGGTCGGGAGGACGTAGCGAGCGTCTTTAAAAGTAAATCTTCCTTCGCTCCGTTTCAAAATGTGAAAGATTCCCGACGCATACCGTGAGTAAAAGCTGCGGGCGTTTTCAACAAAATTACGTCGTTTAATTGAACAATGAACTCCGAAATATTGTCCTAAATCTGCAATTTTTATGCTCCGTGTTGGACTGAGTTTCCACAGACGTGCATTGCGCTCATACGGTGCAGTGTGAATACATTTTGGCAAGATTTCCTACCTGCCCGCAGATGGGCATGAACTGAGACCATTTCTTACGTAGTGAACATAGTGATTTTTTTATTTTGGGAAGAGGCGTTGTGCATTTATTACGGTACAATCACTTGAACGTTCAGAAATTGGGGATGGCGAGCAAGCTTTCCGAACTTTCTCTTTGCTCTCTGGCACTGCCCCTAGTTTCAAGTTTCAGTAGACATACCTACTAGCAGGTACAAACTGCTCTAAAGCAGGTAAAAGACTGGGAAGTCGGGACGGTGCGCGGACTCACGTGTTTTGCGCTTTTCGCCAGGACTGGGGAAGTGCTTTTGCAAGGTATGCGGAATATGAAAGCGATTTTGTTATGCCCGTCATTTGCCTCTCTCCAGCAAAACGAATAAGATAATCTACAAAGCCGCGATCACAAGCCAAGATTTACGATAACAGTACACATTCATTCAAACAACTTCACGCAAGATGGTCCGGAAGCAGAGAAACAAAACACTGTCTGCTAACGCAGAATTCGGACGTCCGAAAGCTTCTGCGGACAGCTATTACGTAATAACCTGGCTGTGCCAGATTTTTTACGTAACAGCATGTGTCTAGTCGCGGACGTTAGGTGCACCCGGTGCGAATCTCGACCGGCCTCCAGAGCGATATGACGAGAACGTAACTGGACACGTTTGTCGCTACGCGAACGCCCGATTGCCTCCAGCCAAATGGCATTCCTTTCGGGCGACATGGCTGCTGGAGAGCTCGCTGTCGGGATCACTCACCTGACATCTCCGAAAAGTCAACATTCGCATGCGCCAAGCAAGCAAGAAGAAGGAGAAGGAGGAGGAGGAGCAGCGCTAAGCAAACAAAGAAGAGAAAAACGAAAGAACCGACTCTCACGAAAGCCAGAACCTCGCGCCGCTCTCATCACTAACACCTGCGACAGCTGCTAAACACACACTACATCACTTCAAGAAGTCACACTACATCGCTTCAAGAAGTCTCACTCAAGCACCTGGTCAGCACGAAACACTGATCACTTCGGCAAAACGACTAGTCGAGGTAGGCGAGACAGGCGGGAGCAGAGACTTGGCAAGGCCATGAAAGAATGGCAAAGCTTTTTGTTTGTTATGGTATGAATTCAAACGGAAGTGCCCGTCTTGTAAACCTTTTGTAAAGAATATTATTAACTCTCATTACACGGGTTATTCTTTAAATAAAAGATATGCCGCTCAAAAGGAAATTGCAACATATAACAAAGGTTTAACAACAAAGATCTAAGCTGTCAATCAAACTCTTAGCCAATGAGAAGCCGATTGGGATAAACGTCACGGAATTCCAACTTCGTGGCGCGCGATTTAAAACGGACGAAATAGCCGCAAACTAAAAATCAGTCTCACACGCAATAAATATTGCTGTACAAATTTGTTTTTTCTCGCGGAAAAATTGTTTTTTGATTTGCTTGTCCCAATTAGGCTGTTTAAAAAAAAAACTTTTTTTCTTTGCAGTTATTCTTTAATGTAAGAGCCACTCCGTAATGGTCGCTGGAACAGCCTCACTCCCCGCTGCTTTTGTTCGCAATTTTTGTGCTGCATTGGCGGTCGCTTACGTCTTTTGATCGAGTGTCGAGATCATGCTGGAGTGCCAACTACGTTTCTCTACGCCGTGACTCACGCGTGATCCGGGCAATTCAGGTTTTTGTTGCTCGTTAATGGCCACTCTTCATCCATAAGCAACCCAGAACTGCGCCGCTGAACGCAAGTTTGACCCGTCGTAGCAAGTGCTGCTCCAGTGGTGTCTGCCACAGCGCGGATCTTAACCTTTGCGTACCTAGCGACAATTTTGAAGAAAACAATTTGAAAGTATTGATTTTTCTATGTGCCCTCATAAATTTAATATGCAAGACAAAGGCCAAAAACAAACACCAAAAAATTTATTATATGAGCAATCTTTTGAACACACACTGCAAAAAAAAAAAAAAAAGGGGACTAAAGTTTGCCTTCACTCCATTACTACAGACAGTTCATATCACCTTGCATGCAAAGTGAACGAAAAACGTGGAGAGGCTGGGTGGGGATTTTTACATCGATTCTAGTCCAATGCCGACACAATGTCCTTATCAGAATCGGAGTCGCCTGAGTTACAAACCAATAACTCAGTTGCATCGCTCTCGCTGTCTGATGAAAGATTAATCTCCTTGTCTTCCACATCTGAAGAGACGTCACAATATCTTCGCTTTTGCCCCAATTTTGAGGCAAGATTATCACTATGAACGCAGCGACCAGAAGTTGACGGCGCCATTTTTAAATCTCCTGTTGCCTCTGCTGGAACAATTTTCTGCAAAATTCAAAGATCTACCACGCTTTTACCTTCCGTGAAGCGCCATCTATCCACGGCAAAGCTAACTAGAAACATGTAGAGTAGCCCAGTTCGTCCATGGTAGTGTATTGGAGCCCGAATCAATGTGGACGAGCCCAGCTGTTTTCGGAGGAGCGGAAGAAACAGCATGAACGAACCCAGGTCGTCCATGATAAGGAAAGGGCTAACTGTGACAGCAAAGGAAGACGCTTGGGCGGGCCAAAGTCTGGATAGATCTCAATGCCTTCCGGTGTTAGAGGTCAGGCTGGCAAGGGTAGGGACTGGTCGCGCAGAAGTGTGCGACCAGTCCCTACCCTTGATGATGCGATGCAATCACCATGCGAACGCGGAAGATGTGGTTGATGCTGTCATTTGCAAAGTGCGAAATTTCGTTGAACTACGCCGACGACGTGCTTTGAGAACGTCTCAGCGATGACGACGGGACGGACATCACCAGTGCGGACAAATCATATTTTCTAGTCGCGGACAGAGTGAGAACAACAGGGAGCAGTTCTCAAGCCTCCCGTGTTAGCTTCCTAGTTTCGATGATGCCTGGGTGCCTCATGTGCCTTGTGTGTGCATGCGCAGCTGGAGCATGGCAGAAGGCATAGAGCGCAAGCTAGAGGCTGGGCTTTCAAAAGAGTTACCCTGCCGTTCTCACAAATTTGCCATAAAATGTGCCCCCCAATTTATTTTTTTATTGATGTGCAAGGGTGGGTGGGGGGGGAGGGTCGATGTTACAATTGTGTAAATGCATACCATATTTACACGGTTGTAAGTCAACCCTCCCTACATTGCCCATCCGGAAAAAGAAAAAAAATCTTCAGATGCGCATTTTACTGCGAACACGTGAGAACGGCAAAGTACTCGTTTCGAAAGCCCAGCGTCCAACATGCGGTCGATGCCTTCTGGCGTGCTTTGGCTGCGCATGCATGCGTGAGGTGCATGAGATGCCCAGGCGTCATCGAAACCTAGGAAGTTCACACTGGAGGCGGGACAACTGAAGCTGCCCCTGTCGTTCTCACTCCGTCTGCAACTAGACTACGACTCGTTCGCACGGGTGATGTCAGCCCCATCGTCATCACTGCTGCGTTCTCGAAGTATGTCTCGGCGTCCTCCAATAAAATCTCGCCCTTGCAAATGACAGCATCCACCGCATCTTCCGCGCTTGCTCGGCGATTGCGTTGCACGTCACGGGTAGGGACCGATTGCATATTTTTGCGGTGTACGTTGCAAGCCTGGCCTTCAACTCCGGAAGACATCCCCACCTATCCAGACTTTGGCCCGTGGAAGCTTCTTCATTTGCCGTCACAGTTTAAGATCCAGGCCATTGCAGACTCCACTGGAGGGAGCACCACTCGCTCCAACAAGTCGAACTTGTGTCCAGCAGCACAGTTGTTGGTTGCATGTGGGTGAAGAATGGTTATAAACGAGCACTCGAAAGTTTAAACTGCCTGGATCACGCGTGTGGGTCGGAATGAAGAGGATTTAGTGAATTAAGAGGAATTAAAGAGAAGTAAGAGTAATCAGTTTGAATCAAGAAGGGCTATAAAGTGAATAAGCGGAATCAAAGTGAATTAGGAGGAATTAAAGTGAATTAAGAGGAATTAAAGCATGCAGTAATACCTCGTTAACTCGAAGTCATGAAAACTGTGAAAAAAATTGAGATAACCGAAATTTCGAGATAAGCAAAGTACCGGAATTTGTTTACCTCTGATCGCGCGATGTTCTAAATAAAAATTCTAACAATCACAGCAACATTAACTTCTTCTGATGAGAGCAACTTTGCTCTCAAGCGTCAGTGATTTGCACTGTTTGGGCTCCGTCATCTTCACGGTCAATCTGAGTCACGCGCCAACAACATCAGAGAATTCACAACCGATGACCGAATTGAACACTTCACCCTTGCTCGTGTGGCGCCGCAAGACGATCGAAACACCCGTAAAAAATGACAGACAAGCAACAAAGAGCAGCAACACTCGAAACGAACGAGACACCTCTGAAAAACACAAGACTCCCGACGACCGTCACGACTGGACCGGGAAGGGAAACGGAAGAACCCAGGAGCAAAGAGAAACGAAAGACAGAGGCGGAACAAAACGCTGCAGTGATTAGTTTGTCCAAATGAAAATGTAAAACAAAACAAACAACAAAAAAAATGAAGAAAAAAAGAAAACAATGTTTTTGAGTCGCACATCTCTCCGCATCTCCGTACACCGCACCCGCGGGTTTTTTTTAAATTGTTTTCTTGCGCTTTCGCGTTTTTTTTTCTCATGCGTGTTTGTCTTTTTTTTTTTGCGCGCTGCACACTTTTTTTTTTTTCGGCAGTTTTTGTTGTTTATTGTGTTGTTTTTTTTGCGATTTTTGTTGACGAGAATTTGAGATATCCGAAGTCCGTCATGAAAACCTTTCGAGATAAGCAAGGACAAAATGCATTGTGCCTATGGGAGCTCATTCCGTGACAAGGAAATTTTACGACTTAACCACTATTTCGAGATAGCCGTGTTCGAGTTAACTAGGTATTACTGCATTAAGTGGATGACTAAGTGAATTAAGATGATGACTCAGCACATTGTGAAGGATGACTCGGCACATTGAGAAGAATGACTCAACAACCAGAGATGACTCAGCTCATTAAGACGAATGACTCAGTGAATTAAGCTTGACTAAATAAAGTGGCCAATTAGTGTGGCTGATTAGTACGGATGACCAAGCGATTTAAGCAGGTCAACCATGTGGGTGTAAGGAATAGTGGGTGTGAAATCTGGAAATAACTTATGAAACAGATAGAGAGAAAGTGAAAAAGAAAAGTTGAAACAAAAGTACCATATTTATACTCGATTCTAGCACCCCCTTTTTTTTTTCACACCCACTGTATGTTCAAAGGGTGCTTAGATTCGGAACATGCTTACATTCACATGCAAACTTTTTCAGGTATGTGTATTTATGTTTGAAAGTAGGAGGTGCTTAGAATCGCGAAAATACGGTATATCATGTGTCTGTCATTAACGCATTGGCACTTGGGCTTCCCACCTCAAAGTCAGCCTTAGGGGCGATATAAGAGACCCTGTCAATTTTGCAACATGGGCCGATGCTCGAGTATTTTACAGTGCAGTGGGTGAAAGCTTGAGAAACGTGGGATTGAAAGAAAAGAGAAGCATAAAATATTTTGTTATGATTCAACACTCGGCTAACTGAAGAGTTTGTCTTTAACGCGCTTCAATTTTGACCTACAGGCGGAAGAGGCGTGCCTTCAAATGAACGGAAATTTCTATGGGAGTGTATAGGTGCTGTTATCTATCGAATGCAATATTGAACGATTTAATTGATTTGCATTCGCTGGGGGGTGACATAATTCTATCGTTTTTGTGGGAAATACCTTCGTCCTCATTGTGGATCATGCATGCTCAGAAGCTGCGCATGCGGTTGCTTGGGCTAAGTGACCACAAGGACTCACGGGCAGTGAAACCTCGTCACCAGACGACCACGGTGATGGAAGAGACCTAGACTTAGCGCCGATGGTGAACACGTCCGCATTTTCTACGGCCGATGTGGCAAGGCGGCAGTTGCCCCGAGAGCACGTTCTCCTTTTCTAAGGGAAGCTCGCTCAACACAAGAAGAAGCAGTGAAGGCATTCCTTTGCACGGAAGTCTTATTGGAAGCGTGCGACGACTACTTAGCCCATTCAGGGAAAATGCTTCCTAGCAGAAGCATTTCCCATTGAACACGGCCGGGCTGGCAATACGTCAGTGCGTAGCAGTCAACCTTAGTTTTTGATGAATGCCAGCCTACCTGAGCACAGCACTACCGTGTAATCGCGTGGAAGGGCCGCACCCCCCGTATTTAGGACAAAGTATTGCAAAAAAAAATTGCAGAAATTATTCGCATATGGTCGCACCCTTGTTTTTGAGGCGCGCGCGACTGTAATGCCATTATATATCTCTAGGGTGGCGCTTAGCCACCACCCGAGCACGTAGTGGCACGCGTCGGCATCCTTGATATTTGCTCTGCACTCATTCGTATCATCGAATGGCATAATGGCTGTCGACCTCGATCGTGGTTGGCCACACTGTCGGGATGCATTTATGTTGTGGCAAGGCGTTGAGAAAAGATAAAGGATATGTCAGGTTGCCGTGGCAAGCGCGAGGAATGGGGATTCAGCGGGCTCGGCTCACGCGTGCACTCAGGTTTCCGAACGCCACTGTACGCTCTGGGGAGGCTCCTTTTGTTCTTCGATTCGTGTCAAAGCGTCTCTTGGACTTATCTGCCTTTTCGCAAGCAATTTGAGAGAGCTTATGCGGCAAGTACCACTTCAACAGTCATACGAGATTCAAGCCAAAGTTGCCACGCCGGCTGCATGCTAATCAAGTGCGGCAAAAAAAAAAAAAAAAAGCAGTATTGCGCAGTATGTAAACCAATTAAATCCGACTGACAACTGAGTCCGGATTCCGGAACGAAGGCTTTTTTGACCAGTGCAGCGGAGCGTCGCTCATGTACGTTCATTTAGGGATGTGGATACAGATATTTTCTTTTTTAATCCGTGTATGGGCTGCACCTCGAAAATTTGCCCTCAAATCGGGAAGAAATAGTGCGGCCCTTACACGAGTTTATACGGTATACGAAACGTTTGAGGCCACATCTGGCTCAAACCATTTACGCGAGACCCGAAAATTGAGAACACAGATCCCTTCCATGCGCCATCAAAAACCACCGCAGTCGTCTCAATTCCAGTACGTCTGCTCGATCCACCAGCGAGCGAAGAGCAATCTGATAATATGAGGAGCGAAAAAATGCTTCTCGTAGATTTTAGAAATTATTGGCACAGATAAATGTCATCCCATAGTGATTTTCAGAGCATCGAGCGTGCAAACATTCCTTAGAGGCTTATTCCGGTGCGGATGAATGAAAAACGTGGCTATGCATTGCCGTCGTTTCCGCTTACAACTACGGGGCACCGGATTTAACCCGAACTTTGAGTAAAGGGGTGTCCAAACAGGATACTACAACACTCACGACTCCTGCAAGTCGTTGCTGCGCTGCGCTTCCGGCCGTCGGAGGGAAACTTCCCTCCCGTCAAAGCTGCCGGGGGAAACGTCCCCCGTCAAATCTCCCCTCGCTTCCTCCACGGCGGCCTTGCTCTGCTCATCACGTGGTCCGGAGAGCCACTCACACGCTCTCTTGGCTGTCGGTCAATCGCCCAAGGCCTCCGCCGCTTGGAAGTCCTGAAAACGGGAAAGGGAAGACTCGAGTGTGAGGGGGGCAGGCCAGGCGAGCCCGCGTCGTGTCCAAGGTCGTGTCATCGTCCAGCAGTTCTGTGGATTGGATCGGATTCCCGCGGCTCTTGTTCCTAACGTACCTCGTATAGACAAACAAACCTGGTTGGTTTGAAATTTAATAAAATAAATGCCATATTCTTAAGTTCTTAGTGTTTCTACATACAACTAAAAGTCTCCCTTTTGCGCACTGCACTTTATTAATTTTTTTCGAGCTACGAGCGTGGATTTTGGACGAAAAAAGCTGAGCCGAGGCGGCCGAAACGCGCGCTTCGACGCAGGAATCTCCCGAACCATCCGAAGCCGGACCTCTTTGGCCTTCCTGCCGAGGTGACGGCGGGGGTAGCAAGGTCGGCGACTTCTGAGCCGCGGGAGATAGACAGGCATCAGGCATACCATTGGCAGGGGGCATGCACGTCAAGTCTGACGAGCACCGACGTCAACGACAAGTGGAGGAGGCGAGGAGGCAAGCGTGCATGTCTGGCTCGGCCGGTGTCTCAAACAGACATTCGACCGACGACTGCCGGACGGTTCAATTTTGACGACTTTTGCAGGAGTCGTGTGGTTTGTAGTAGCCTGTTTGGACAGGCCTTAACTCCTGCAGGTCGAATGACGCAAAACACGTACAGAGGGACTCTGGATGCAGCTAGGTTCTCGAATTTCAAGGGGCCAATACATTTCTCTGGAGCGTATGGCGCACCGTGCATTCACTGAGGGCGCTCATCAAACCAACCTGAGCATAGGTGCCGCGGGGCAGCTAGGCAGTTGCTTCTCACCTCAGACACGATCACATGGTCGTGTCGCCGCGGGTCGGTCGGGATCTCGATTCGGCTCCCAACGTGCCGCTTTCTCTCCTAGCCACTGGATGGCGCTGCAGGCGCCCCATGGCGGGCGAGGAGAAACCTCCTCGCCCATCGATCGATATAGTCGGTGTACCAGGGGGCGAAGGGTCTCTTAGGATTCGAGATGGCAACGAAACCAGGCAAGTGTGCGAGACCGGATCTAGGGCAATCGCGGGACACAAGGCCTGGGGGCCCTCTTTTGTGTTTAACTCGGACTTTACGGGCGAGTGCGAATATTAGTGTGATGTGGCGTGTCTTTTGTATATTAGATTGAGTGTTTAATCGAGAGTTGTGTTTTATTTGGCCAACAAACGGGAGCGGAATCCCGCTCCCGTGAAAGAACCAGGCTGGACTCGGGTTGTTGTTGGACCACGTGGGAAACGGCGTAGTCGGCGGCGGCACGCGGATTCCTACAAGCGAGATCGAGAAACATGGCTGCAGGAGGCGCAGATATAGCTGAGACGCTGTGGGAGCGTTAGAGGAGGTTCGAGCGGGTAGCGCTTCACTGTGCGACACAGCACAGACGCTGTCGCTGGTGGCGCCGCCAGCTGGCTTCCAAGGCAAAACGGTATGCTCCCTTTGGGTGTTGCACGCTCCATAAACAACAAATTCAAAGTTTTAGTGCAGAAACATTTTTTTTTTTCATCTTTTTATATGAAAATATTTTTAATGGCATGGTTGCGCACCCCCAGCAAGGCAGCCCGCTTGAGAGGTTAAGCCTCATATTTGTGTGACAAAGACATGACACTGTAAGCCTCTGTGGGGCTTATTTCAGTGAAAAAGACACTTGTCAGCCAGACAGACGACCTTCTTTTCTTTATCACTGACTCTCTTCTTTCACTGAAGTAGATCTCAAAGAGGCCCACAATGTCACATCTTCATTGGACATGTAGCGGGCTCAATAAATGCTGGCTCGTGGAACAATTCTATTTTTCGCCCTTCTAATCCAGGCATCGTCACATTCTGGAGACTTTTGCCAGCATCGTATTCTGTCATTGGGCTTTCTGCAGTGGACACTCCATTTATGTGGGATGCAAAACGGTTTCAGTTCCTGTCTCAGACCCTGTAGCATTGTACTTGACTCACGAGTGTACGCATCTCAAAACTGACACGAAACCTTGGTACCATAAGGATTTTTTTACGAATAAGAAAAGGAGTTTGAAGACTCCCACAGATACGCTGAACTCTCCCAAACATTGGTTTTAAGCACCGGGATAAAACATGCGTTTGCAAAATAAACCTTCCCTGAAAGAGAGAAAATAAAAAAAGATTTAATGCAATATTTTTGTTTCGAGAAGCATTTTGAGTTGAGAGTAATTCCACAAGGGTCTCCCTCATTTGAGACGCTGAGTCCTGAAATGAAAGCGCTTAAGTCAATTGCACGGAATGCGTCTTGCAACATTAATATTGCGTCTAGACAGGTGTTCTAAAACTTCTCAATCTTGACCAACGCTTACCTTTGGAAGGGCAGCAGAGGAGCTCCAACTAAACCGGCTTGCTAGAAACAGCGTCTTAGCTGAGACTGGGTGAAGGAAAGCATTCCAAGCCTGGGGCACGCGGGTGCTTGAGACTCGACTCGAGACGCCACTCCATTAGTGCGCTAGCTTAGGCTCTCTTTCACCCTGCCTTAGCCGAGACGCCGCTTCTAAAAAGTTGGACCGCGCGTCGCCATCGATGCAGTAAAACATCATAGAAGCCTGCAGACCACGTAAAGAATAATGCGCAGATAAAGAACATCTTGGGAAGAAACAACGGCAAAGAAACTTGGACAAGAGTTAAGGAACAAACACGACAGGACGGCGCCGTCCTGTCGTGTTTGTTCCTCTACTCTTGTCCAAGTTTCTTTGCCGCTCTTTCTTCCCAAGATGCTCACCTCAAACCAACTAGCCCAACACGTCACATTGTCGCAGATAAAGAATCTGCGTCGCATAGTTAGGCATCACTAGAGGGCTCAGATCTTCTAAAGTAGTGCAGGTGCATCCAGAAAGAAGGAAACTCTCTCTCAGTTCCTTCTTTCCATTTGAGAAAGAGGGAAACCCCCTTGTTTCTGCGAGGAGAGAGACACGCTCCCGTGGGGAGGCCGGAAACCGGTTTTCTTCCCGGCAGAAGGCAATTCTGTGGGTCGCCCCTCAGACTGGGAGAGCAGTTGGCGACAGTGAGAGATATTTGGGAGGGTGCCCAATTTGAGAACCCATGCGCCACACTTTTCTCTGCGAGGGGAGTTGGTTTTGCAATGTACACTTGCCGGAAGTTTTGTTGGGAGTCTCTCGCTTTGGATCCCTCCCGGCAGGTACCAGCAGTGCTTTGACCTGGAGGGGGAGTCCGGGGTGGTGGTGCGGGGCATTGGCACGGCGGTGACCCTGGTGCCCACGGGACGTCCCGCCCAGCCTGTCCCCCCTCAGGGAGGCCCTCCGAGAGTGAGTGGCTTCCCTCACCCTCGCCGGACGCCTCGGTTACGCCGCCTGAAACCCGTCTCCGACCGGCACGTTTGGCATCCCACGGGACCTCGAATGTCCCGCGAGGGAGACACTCCCGCCCCTTCCTCTCTCGGACCGAGCGGGGAGCTAAGTGTACCTTGTAACCTCGAGACTCGGAACAAAGAGGCGTCGGCTGCCTCCTTGTTTTAAACTACGGCTTGCATTTGCAGTTACAGAATGCTGCTTGATCTCTCTAATGCAGACGTAAAGGCGCGGTCGAATCTTCCCCGTTCGATGCCCTCTAACTATAACGTTTTCAATTAAAAGCTCTCGTAGTTGAAATATGTCTATTTTCTATTTGGGCCCGGGTGTTCTTCAAATATACGGGGTCTGAAATACCGTAGCTGGATCTAGAATGAGCCACAGAGAAGCGTTTTTAGTGTTACTTTGTTTGCGATTAAGATCATTATTTTTTAATTCATTGTATATAGGCAATGTCCAGATGGCTTTCTCCTCATGCAACTTGTCAATCTGTGAGCGCCAGTTGCTGGTAGCAATAAATAGTATGAGTAAGTAGGCCGATGAAAAGGATTTCCAGTTTGCACCAGAAAAAATGGTGTGCGTGCCTTTTCACTATGTCGGGGCTGTCACTACCTCCCAGCTTGAAAGATGAATAACACTGACATAACCGGTAGGCTAGAACACAAGTTTTTGGGGCTTAGTTTTCAGACCCATCTGAGAGAACTGAAGCGAAACACTGGCTAGAGGTTGAACTTCTTAACTACTCAAGTGATCAGAATGAAATTTGCAGGGGAGATTTAGCTTCAGATGTAGGTGCACTGTGCAAACTTTCAGCTCTCTAGGGCAAATTTACATACCTGCATAAGATGATGTGTACTCTTATTAAAGAGTAACTGCAAAGAAAAAAAAAGTTTTTTTTTAAACAGCCTAATTGGGACAAGCATGTCAAAAAACAATTTTTCCGCCAGAAAAAAAAATTTTTTACAGCAATATTTATTGCGTGAGACTGATTTTAGTTTGCGGCTATTTCGTCCGTTTTAAATCGCGCGCCATGAAGTTGGGATTTCGTGACGTCAATCCCAATCGGCTGGTATACTTCTCATTGGCTAAGAGTTTGATTGACAGCTTAGATCTTGGTTGTTAAACCTTTGTTATATGTTGCAATTTCCTTTTGAGCGGCATATTTCCTTTTGAGCGGCATATAATCAAACTCTTAGCCAATGAGAAGTATACCAGCCGATTGGGATTGACGTCACGAAATCCCAACTTCGTGGCGCGCGATTTAAAACGGACGAAATAGCCGCAAACTAAAATCAGTCTCACGCAATAAATATTGCTGTAAAAAATTTTGTTTCTGGCGGAAAAATTGTTTTTTGACATGCTTGTCCCAATTAGGCTGTTTAAAAAAATTACACCATCTTCCCGAGGGGACCCATGGGGTGATACGGAGCATCGTGTTGGTTCCGAGGAAAGAGTCAGTTGCGTGCTGACGTCGAGAGATGGCGCCACCGACTGCCCTAGCGTTACCCCCTACGCGAGCCTTCGTCGCGGCTCGCGGCAGAGAGAACTTGGACGCTCGCCGCTCGCCCGTTTATTTTTTTTCACACTTGAAGGAGAGGAGACTAGAGGAGGGAGAGTTGCGCGTGCGCGCGCGGTGTGAGTAGAAGCAAACGCACGCGCAGTGCACGCAGCTGGTAGAGAGAGAGCGGAGAGAGTAACGCGCAGCTGTTGGAGAGAGGAAGGAGGAGAGTTGCGCGTGCGTAGTGTGACTGCGGACTACAAGGCCGCGGGGCATAGACCCGAGCAAGAGATGCTCCGCATCTAAAAAACTTTTTTTCTTTGGCAGTTACCCTTTAAGAAATCTATGATATGTAAATGAAGCTATTAAGCACTGTTTTGACTGCTTGAATATAAAGTGAGGAATATGGGACCTCGGGCTATCTAGTTTTAATAACTTAAATCTAATATTTCAGGAAGAGTTATTACCTCAAAATATGAGATGCATATCTGTCCTATGTCAATTTTTGAAAACGTTGTTTTTTATCACTGAGGACTTCAACTTAAAACAAAATAAAGTAGATAGCCCGATTCCCCAGTAAATTTCGAGTTCAGAAACATCTTGATTGTGGTATCGGAGTACTTTTCAGCTTCGAACAAAAGATTCCTTCGTATGAAATTTGCAGCAAAAAGTGGAACTGAGAAAAATGCATTTAAACATTGAACTCCTTTACTTTGTTACAGTCTCACAATGTGTTGAAAATATTTTATATCGACATAAATATTTGGCGTGTGGTTATCAAATTTGATGTAAGGGTGTATAATTAGTTTCTAAAACTAAAAATGTCAAAATCGAAAAATGAATTTTAAAAAAAAATTATAAATTTAGGTTTATGTCTCCCCTTAAATCTGCTAATATGCTCAAGGTACCTTTTGTGACTCTACAACTCGCTGGTTCATTCCCTGTCTCGACTACAATGCGGTTGTATATGGCTCGGCACAACTGTCATCTTCAAAAATGCTAGATCCTGTCCATCAGCTTCGTCTTAGACTTGCCCCTTCTAAACGTCGCCTGTCCTGAGTCCGTATGCAGAGTCGTACCAAATGCCACTAGAAAAAGAAAGACAGCACCTCAGCGTATGCTATAGGCTTCTCCTTTGAGAACAAGCCAAGTATAATATGGTTTTTAAGTCTCTGCATTTAAAGCATGTCTGCATCCCTGCAGTTTTCACTTCCTGAGCGTAGCTTGATGACGAGAGCTCAAAGCATTGCTCCTTGGAAGGCAGTGCACTATACCTGGGACTGGTCGCTGGCCAAATACAATAAGCGATCTGTTGTGCCACTAGTTCTTCAGCGAGCGTTTATGACCTTGCTAGCTAAGTATAAGGACTATGTACAGTTCTTCACTGATGGTGCAAACACTCCACACTTTGTCGGTTCGGCTGCATATTGTGAGCACTTTGTGAAAGCTAGACGACTTGACTCTGTTGCCAGCATTTTTACTGCGGGGCTTTATGGTGTGCTCGTGGCTGTTGAATATGTATTAGGCATCAATATCAGGAAAGCTATTTCGTGTGCAAAATCCTAGAGTGCTATCCTCTCTCTGTTCCCTCAATGATTCCAAGAATTGGCTTGTGGAACAAGTATGTGTAGAGTTAAACCTGGCTTTCTAATACCAAGCTGTGCTGGGTATCGAGCCATGTAAGAATTTGGGGTAATGAAAAGGTGGATAGGCCAGCAGCCTCTGTTAAAGAGCAACTCCGCTCAATTCCGAAAATTGAGGCTTACATGTGATTCCATTTTACAAAGCACTACTAAACAGCTCTACGTCTTCGGATTCGTGAAATGTGGAATATTATTTGTGTAATCTCAATTCAAACATCAGCTGATATCGAAACCGAAACTTCGGTTGCGTCAGGCAACATTGGTCTCGTGTCGTCACAGTCATGGCCACGTCACGTTGAACTTGTGACATTCGTGGGGGCGAGGGACAGGACACGCGACGCGGGCAGGTCGTTTCGCATGGCGTGGACGGACGGTGATGGCCCGGGGGAGTGGGGGAAGGGGAGAAGACGAAAGAGGGGAGGGCGGAGCGGAGAAACAGACCGATAAGCGCGCAGGGCAGCGCAAACTAGCGCATCCGCGTTACGGTGATCACGTGGACGCCGTTGAGCCAACACTGGGAGGAGAAACTCATGACGTCATCGTTCAATTTCGCTCTGAGAAGTAAAAAAAAAAAAAAAAGTGAGAATGACGTAGACATGCTTCTGACGTAGTGGCTCAACGTTGGCCGCTCCAACTCCGTTGCATTGACTGCGCTGACTATTGTGCCTCACGTCGCACGCTAGAGTTGGCAGATTTCGGCGACTTGGCTCATTTGAAAGTTTGCTGGCCAGTTTATTAAATATATAGACGGAATTTGATCGTAATATTTGACATGGTGTCTTCCTGTATGATACTGAAGAGGGCTGCATAGTTTTCTAAATATAAAAAATGAAGTGGAGTTGCCCTTTAAGGATGCTTTGGAAACACCGTTTGGGCTGCCTCAAGAAGATTTTAAACCAGTTCTCAAAAAAGCAATTTATAGTGCCTGGCAACTAGAATGGGGCAAAGAAATAGATAATAAGCCACATGTCGTCGAACCACGTTTGGAGGTATGGGAGAGTTTGCACCATAGAATAGAAACTGTCGCCACAAAGTTTTAATGTGTTGTTTGAGAATTGGGTATTCACGTGTGGCCCATCAACATCTTCTTTGTGGTGAGGACACTGCAGTCTGCCAGCATCGCCGTGAATTGTTGACTACATTGCACATCCTATGATACTGCAAATTCTTTGATTAAGAACGTCGTACAAGTTTCCCTTCTCTTTTCGGATATCTTCCATTTCATCCGGCCTTTCTGCTGGGAGATGAACCTTAGTTCCTTTTGGTTGCATTTTAGATTTTCTTAAACAAACTGGCTACCTACACCAGTTATAGGCCTTCTGAAAAGAATTCCTTTCTTTACTATAGACTCTCTTAATTATTTCTTTGGCGCATCATGGCCTATGTTGCTTTTTGCACCATTAAGCACTTAATCATCATCATCTACTCGGTCGTCTGCGTCGCCGTCCGCCGTTTACCCCCGACAAGTTTATTGGCCCTATTATTTTTTTTTACAGAAAGGGAGCTACGATTCGTAATTTTACGAGGTAAACCCCACCGGTGAAATACACTTTCCATGAAAAGTTTGGATTGCCATTTGCAGGCTCTGATTTTCACGGCCCATTTGTTATCTAGCCTCGGTATTTCAGGCACCCTATAGAAGTCGTTGGCTCGGGAAGCGCGGAACAATGAGGAATCGTAGTTTGTCCCTTGGCAAACCGACCTCCGCATTGATTGCCTTGGTATCGCGCACATCCTATCTCTGCCGCGACCGAATCATACTATGTCAGAACCCCATGAATGCGTTTCTCACAAACTTGCGGTACAAAAACTTATGATCTGGAAAGATGTAACAACCGATGCTTTCGAGATATGTGGCAGTTCATTTTGGACGAACATTCACGGTTGTGGGAGCTACGATAGTTATTGAAATATGAGTCAACTGTATTTTTGGAACTGGTCTTGAAAATTAAGGGTAGCACTGTAATCGCGACCAAAGAATGTCGGCCCAGAAAGCGAGCAAAATATCCGAGCCTATCCACCCCTTTCGGTCGGCGCTCCTAGTGTACCGGTGAAAACGGCAAAGCCCGACGCACGTCTCGGGACCAGAATGATGCAGCTGCCAATGTTAAACACAGAGCAGATGGGGCTACTTGCTTGACATTGGAAGCATATTGTGTGATTCGTCCACCGCAGTTCAGTGGAGCTAATCGGAGATACACACGACTGGTACAGGGTTAGCTTGGGCATCCCCCAAGAGCCGCCGTGGTGCGTGAGTATTACGTTAGGCAGCCAGTGCATTCAAGGATAGACCTGTTGCAAAACGTACAGCGCCACGACGACGGGGGATTTCGGGAATCCTCGGTACAGATCACGCGCTTTCTCGTTGTGACTGCGCATGTGTCGCAACAGCTACCGCCAGCAGCTGTCGCAGCCGTCTGCCGGAATGTCATACCGTATTTACTCGCACAATGAACACACTCGCGTAATGAACGCACCCCCAAGTCGGCTCTCAAAATTTTGACTTTTTTTTTCACTCGCGTAATAAACGCACCCCCAACTGGGACTTTAAAATTTTGACCCCCTCCCCCCACGCGTGCGAAAATGAACGCACTTTTCCATCCTGGTGCAGCGAGGTCGCGAATGCATGGGCGGCGTGAGCGAACAAAACGCCTTGTAAAAGGCGTTAAAAAATAAAAAAAGATCCAACGAAAGCAAAAAAAAAAGCATAAAAAGCTTTTTTTTTTTTTGCACAGCGCAGTCTGGATTTTTGGTAGCGCGCCGCGCGCAAGGAGTTCAGAAAGAGAAGCGGAGAAGCCCTGGCCTAAGCAAAGCGAAACAAAACAGCTTGCAAAAGGCGGTAAAAAAAAATCAGCAGAACCCATCCTTTGGGAATGATTATCTACGTTAATGCGAATAGCATCAAACGGTGCGGAGTTATGCCGCGTTCGTCAGGTGGCCGATACACTCTAGATACGCCAGCCCACTCTTGAGGCGATTCTAAATTTGTTGACACTTTCACAGCCCTGACGCACGATCTCTGCAGCCCAGCACGTGCGTTTGTGTCACTTAGGAAGGCGTAGCAAAAGCACGCGCCATACGCACAAACACTCAAAATGGTACCGACCAGACTTTCTGGCGTCTCAGCTAGTCTCAACCAACGGTACTTTAAACGGTTGTTATATCTTTGCATAGGACGCGGCACAGCGCTGTCCGCTACGGTGCGCCGCGTTCCATGCATCGAGGGACATTCCGCTCTCGTGAGGCTGAGCACGGCCGTACATCACCCTCTCCCGAGCGCGGAGAGGGTGAGCTGGGCCGTGCTCAAGCCTCACGAGAGCGGAACGAGCCCTCGTGCATGGAACGCGCGCGCACCGGTGAAGGGGACAGCGCTGTAGCGCGTCCTATGGTAAAGATATGAACAACCGTTTAGAGTGCGTTGAATGACTGCCTTCATAGCTCTGTGGTTAGCGCGTCTGCCTGCTGATCAAGGGTCAACGGTTCGAATCCCAGCCGGCGCCGGTCTTTTTATTTATTTATCGACCCGCGGCGTAAGAGGTTAGATAGCCAGATAGATAGATAGATAGATAGATAGATAGATACATAGACAAAAAGTGCGTGAAATATCCAAAGAATGCTATTTGCATTAAAAAAAAAAATCCACGGAACTAAGAGAGAACAAAAAACAAAACAACAAAGAAAGCTTTTTTTCTTTTTTTTCTTTTTTTTTTGCAGAGCGCAGTTTGGTTTTGGGGTTGCGCGTCTTGCGCTGCGCAAGAAGATAGGAAAGAGAAGCGGTGAAGAACTCGCCTGAGCAAAGCAAAACAGCTTGCGTAAAACGGCAAAAAAAAACAAAACAAATCCACGGATTTAAGAGAAATGAAAAAACATAAAGAGGAGCTTTTTTTTCTTTCTTTTTTTATGCTCGACGCAGTTTGGTTCCAGGTCGCGCGGCGCCGCGCCAATGAGATAAGAAAGAAAGCCGAGAAGCCCTCCCCTAAGCAAAGCGCATTATAATGAAGATCCTGCCCTCACCTCCTCCTCGCACTTTGGAAAGAGAAGCAAGAAGCCCTCGAAATGAACGCACTTTTCTATCCTGGTGCAGCGAGGTCGCGAATGCATGGGCAGCGTAGGCAAACAAAGCAACTTGTGAAAGGCGGGAAAAAAAAAACACAAAAGCAAACATGGAGGGTTTTTTGTTTTTTGTTTTGCGCATCGCAGTTTGGTTTTGGACTCGCCGCGCGCGAAGAGATAAGAAGTTTTGTCGATTTTTGTGAGATAAAAGGTCCGTTCATTATGCGAGTAAATACGGACGCAAACATTTTACCTCGCGTAATAAACGCACCCCCAACTTTGCCTCGATTTTTCGGGAAAAAAGTGTGTTCATTCTGCGAGTAAATACACGTCGTTGGTGGCATGCTGTATCTGTGGCAGCGTAAGCGCATCGCAACAGGTGGAGCTATTCACCTATTTGAATACGTTATTCGTCGTAACTTACCTTCACGTCTGGCAGTGTCACTTAATCCACTTACTTTTCACCGCAAATGTGGTAGGGTTTGACTAGGTTCGACAAGCGTTGGTGTAGCGGACGACAGAGCTGGTGCAATGGAGAGGGATGAGAAAGGGGCAGTCTCGTGAGATGGCCAACGTGATACCTTCTCCCCCATTTCTGTGTGCTCCTCGATCGTCCGACTCGGCTGCTCGATCGTTGTTGCCTCAGTAACCTGCGCCCGCCCACGTATGTCACGTGGTAGTGGAAGGAAAGACGATGGGAGGCACATACCGAGGACTCCCTTTATTCGTCGCGTGGCGCGCCTGGGCTTTTGGGATTTTTACGAAGGGTCTACGACAACATTAAAGGTTGGAATACACGAAATGTCGAAAATGACGCCGACAACATTCGTTTGCTCCATCGATGTCCAGTGGCTGGTTAGCGCAGTTGCTAGAGCACGTCTCCACTATCGAAAAGCTGTCGTGATTGATGCACCATTTGCTTTGAGGGTTTCAGTTGTACGGAGCTGTTGATCCTACCGCTGCATTGCGCTCCAAAGTGGAAAGCACGGGAAGCGTTAACAATAATCCAGATTGCCAGGTCTGTTCGACTCGGGCCTTCCAGCGAGTAGTTTTTGTTGATACACGACGCAAACCTGCTGCTTGCTGCTGTACGGCTCGTCGAGTGCTCGAGTCGGAATCACTGGTCAAGTTATACCTTGCAGCAGATACGCGAGTCGGCACACTTGTATCGATAAATTGTTTGTGCGGAGCTTGGAACTTGTTGCTGCTTGCGTGCCCCCGAGAGTGTGCGTTGCCTTCCCTCCTCTTCCCCTCCCCACAAAGAATAACCCTTTCCAGAATTTCATGTAACACAGTTTCGGTGTTGGTGTGTTGGTGTGGAGCATGGGTGGTCTGTGTGTGTCGTGAGCATTGCCGTCTTCAGTTTGAGCCCTGCCCGACGTAACTGTTGGGCCATGTTTACACGGATCAAAGGCAAGAATTTAAGTGCTACGGCTGTTTGAGGGAGAAGCAAACTCTTTAAGGGAAAGCTGAAGCACTTTTCGAGAAATCGTGTTAGGAGCGGAGTTGTATAGCTTTTGTCCCGTGAATTCGGTTCTCCCGCTTATTTTGGGCACAAGGAAACATAAACTGCATTTACTTTGTAAAAATATGCGCAGCGATTGCTCATGGTTGAAAAACCTCGAGACTGCGGGTAAGCGACACAACACTAAAAAGTCTCAGGGTTTTTTCAACCATGTGCAATGTACACCAGCTCGTTTGCGCCCTTACATTTTGTTCAGCGATTGCTGTTGGGCATGCGGCGATCCTCTCTGCTGCCCATTATCTGTCCAGAGCGTCGTGACGTCCTCGTCGGCATCTCCGGGCCAGCTTAGTGGCGAGCAAAAAGTCGGATGACATTTGCTAGTTTTTCCTCTCCGCGCTCGCGCTTTCCTGTTCTCGGCGCGCCACAGTGGGTGGGCCTAATTTTAATTGGTTATGACGACGCTGCTACTAATAAGATCAAAATAAAACTTAATTTTTAAGCTGTCTACATTACAACTTTTACTGTTTGTTTGAATTCAAGGACCTCTTTCAGCTTCCCTGTTAGGAGAATTGTCTCGAGTGATTCTTATTATACTGGTACTATGGGCCAACTTCTATGCAGATATTGCAGCGGTGCAGTGTCTGCCATATTTTGTGGGTTTGTTCGTATTATGGTGTGGTCGAAGTGAACTGCACATGCTTATATAGTTCTCAGTGATTGTTTATAATGTTGACTCAAATGCACAATGTATTTTAGTTTAGGATCAAGTGCATCGTTTTTTGAGTCTATTACGAGGAAGTTGAGAAATATGTGCTTACTGCTAGTGCAAGGAATTGATTGGTTGTTCCTCCGTAACAGAAGCTGCTTCTTCCCATAAGGTTGCGCTTTATGTAGTGAAGTTATAAGTGGGGTTCCAAGTTTTTGGTATACACCTATAAACGATAAACCCCCGAGCTGGTTTGATCGAAATCGGGGAAAACCATAACACCTTGAAGCAGAGCTCTCTTTGAATGAGAAATCTATCTGATGTCACGTGATATCGTTGTTAAGAAGGAAGCTGGGGCAAGTTAGTGATTCATGTCGGCAGTAACGGCGCAAAAAGATGAGTAGAAAAAAATGGAGGAGACATGCAGAAGGACAAGCAAGCGCGCTGACTTACAACTCCGGCATTTCTTTTTCTACGTCTTTGAGAGAAGCAATACCATGATTCAAAGAAAACATAAAGAACGCCAGTGAAACCTACGCGCTTCACATACAGGTGGGTGGATACGGAACAGTAGGAAGAACACTGTCTGGCCATCTAGGCATTCACAGCCGAGACTGTGGTTGCAAGCCCTATTTCACAAAATGCACCGTATTGGTGCGGAGTGGCGACCTGCCTTTGCGAGAGATCATTGAGGCTGAAAAGGTTGTGCAACTCGACGATAGGGGTGTCAGCGCCCCTTGTCTCTATCTGGCAAACAATTCCACTACTCGGTGAAGGGGTTTCACGGGTGTTTTGGGATTTTTCTTTGCATCTTGGCGTTGCTTCTTGCAAAGACGTAGAAGAAACGTGCGAGTTGTAAGTCCCTTGTTTGTCCTTCTGCGTGTCTTCTTTAGGGCGATAGCTGTTATGGGCTCTTCCCACCACTGGAGATGACGTCCTTTGCAGTTGTCGATGCTGTAGTCGTCGCAGTATGCCGTAGGGCATCCGTCGTCGACGTTGCCGAATCCTCGAAAAGATCGCCCGCCGCCCGTGGGGTTCAATCCTAGGTCCGCTGCACATGAAGCGTTACCACTGAGCTATGCTTCAGCTTTGACGACTCGTTTATTGTACAATATTTGCGGAACAAAGGTGCTCGGATGTGTGTCACGTAGTGCCTGCTAGATGGCCGTAGCTGCTGCGACGTCGTGATAGAAAATTCTTCTACCAGTCGGAGCTGAGCTAGTTGGTTCATATCTTTGTGTGGTGCCAGTCGAACATGTATAAACGCGCCAACAAACGACCAGCGGTAGTCTATTTGTGCGTTTGTACGTGTTCGGTTGGCACCACCCAAAGAAAATTCTTTGTCATTCTTAATTAATTTTAAGTTGAATCGTAGTTAATTACTCGTTGAAATTAAAAATTTCCGCAAGCTGCCGCCTGGTTAAAAGGCTTCGGCCGTATCCATCCTTGCAATACGACCCCGAAGGTGGGCCCGCGCATGACGTCATGGTTGGTGCACCCCTAGTTGCCCCAAGCAGCAAACGCATGGAAGTTTGACGAGAGTATGGCGCAAAATGGCAGACGCGTGCACCTTGGCATCGGCGTGTGCTTGCGTCTTGTGAGACGCTGAAAGAGGCACTGGCGATGACGCGTCTGGCCGTTGGTCGTAAGTAGAACAGGGAGGTGCGTGAGAACAAAGCCAGAAGACTTCGCTCCCCACGGTTCGTAAATGCGACGCCGATGCCCAAGGACTTTCGCCTTGACGCATCGCAGCTACGGCTCTGACTGTTGTGTGGATTACAACCGAATGGCTCATTTTTAGGAATGTGCCAGTAGTGATTTTTTCTTTTCTCCTTTTTATAAATAATTTCAAATTGAATAATTTCGAGGCGAATAGTTTGTGGCCATCAATACAGTCATGGTAAAGAACGCTTGAGACTTGGGATAAAAACAAAAAATGCACCGCAACACGGTCAAAAGGATAGTTCTCCAGCTCGCATGCACAATTGCTCTTATTTCAATACAGTTATGTCTCATTAATATGCACGCTTCCGTTGCCCAGAAAAATCGTCCATAATGTGAAACATCCAAAATAGTGATTCGAGGTCAAGAATACGCACGAGATGTGCTGTGTGTTTTTTCTAGCTAAAGATATGGGCTCGTATCATTGGCAGATTTTTTGCTCCAGGTTGCCGGACAAATGAAGATGGGATGTTAAATATCTTTTTTGGCCATTTCTACACTCTTGCTGCGCACCCGTGTGGCGCTCATTTGTTCTTTGCCCGGATATTTATTACATCATCCAATATTCGTCCAACTCACGAGGTGCCAAATAGCAAATTCTTAAATCAAACTTAAATTGAAATTATTAGATTGATATTAAATCTTCCAAATATTTGTTGCGTTTTATGAATATCTTAACAAATTTAAATTATCATACCTTAACCACTGCATTTTATGCATTATAGGATTATAGGGAAGGCTACTGGCAATTTTTTCTACAGCTTCATTTGGTGTTCATCCAAAAAACGGCCCCCTCTTAACAGTTTGCGTCACTTTAAGCTTGTGACATTTTTTATTCTACTAATTTACAGCCCCCTCCCTCCCCCACACAAGCTGTCTATTTCCCCACTAAATTCAGCAGGGAAGTGGATTTTGCAGTGTTCTTAAGTAGTGGCGTAACGTGACCTGAGGTCACATGAGGTGGTCACGTCGCATCAATTTCCCCGCTGAGGTCACATGGACGGATGGACGGACCAATGTCTGGAATTAAGGTGTTCCGTTGGAAAGCATGCTTCGAAACGCCGAATCTACGGTGAAACATATACCCCGAAACAAGACCTCTAGATTTAAAGAAAAAAGCCCTAAAAATATGAAGCCATTTTTTTTAGTTTCATTTCCCAATCTACAAATTGATTGAATGGTACTGCGAATGTAGGATCAGCCATCTCACATTCTTGTCATTGCACCGCCTTCTTTATAAAAATGAGTTGCCTTTGGTTCGTGGGAACATGCAGAGTAGCTCTTGAGGGTTCTGGTTGTACGGCAGTTCTCGGACGGACTGACGTGTAGCCCTTCTGTGTTGGAGTGCGAGCAGTGCCTGCCTCCCCGCGCAGCCCAACGGGGAAAGGCAGAGGACACTGTTGGGACTGTTTCTCAGCCATTTGGGTTAAACATCAGCCCGGGAAAGAAGCCACAAACTCCTTGTGGCTGCTGTCTTGGCATCGCTTTCGGGGGATTCACTCTTTGTTTCCTCACATTTTGTGCACGTTCTCGTAGGGCGAGGTTACCGCCATACGTGTGACACGAGCATGTTTGTCGTATCGGAACTGAGCGGACTTTATTGCATTTGCTTTTGAGTGGCGTGTCTGAGAAATCTTGGGCTTGTCACCCATGGCTGCATCGCAATATTGTGACCGAGCGCGCCTCTTGGTCGTTGGGTAAACCGAATCTTTGATCTTTTTGAAGCCACTCGTGCTGAGCAGCAATCACTAGAGTGCATTTCTGTCTTCTTTTCTAAACTCGCTTAAAGGCATTCTTTTGCATCTGAGTGTGTTTGAGAGGAAATCATGTTATTCGCCAATTCTGTTTTAATGCGCAAGTCCTGGCACGGAACCGTTATCTCGTGCCTACAGATTTCCCAACGACCGATAGGACACCCGTAAAAGCAGTTCTCTTTAAACTATGGTCCCTGTAACTTGTCTCTGACGGGTGCATTCACCGCGTCCTTGTTCGCGGACCCTCGATTTCCGTCCGATGACGTTGCATATATGTCGCACCGTTGCCCGCCCCGACCCTGGCTGTAACGGCGTAGGAGGCGTTGGCAGTGGACGAATGTTCTGCCGCGGCTCCTTCTGCCGCCAGACAATCGACTCGAACTGAAGCAGACGCGAGACGGGACGCCGTGTCGACGGCAACTCTGGCGTCTGTTTGCCTTTTCTGCCAGCTCGCCTACGACCAACTCTTGGTATTGTGATATCCGAAAGTGCAACGTAACGATTTCTGCGACATTCTTCGTCTCCTCTTTTGGACCGCTGCCGATGCATGTGTAGCAAAGGCAGGAAATGCACCGGCCAGAGACACATTCTGGGCACCATACTTTACATTGAGCAATTGGCTTTCGATCCACCAGAAACCAATGCAGAGCTCGAATGCGCACGCAGATTTTGGAGCAAAGTAGGCCGACCGAGCGGGACAAAACGCACGCACTCGCCTAACCCCCTCGGCCTCTCTTTCCGAGCGCGCATCTTTGGCCGGCACCGCTCGGTGACGAGCCGCACGAGCCGCACGGTTGTGGCATGTGCCTGCCATCTCACGACTCGCGTGTACCCCCTCTCTCTCTCTTCTTTCTCTCTCTCCGGCCCTCCACCGGCAGACCCCCGTCGCCTCCCCTGCCCCCCCCTCGCTCTGCGGAGGCCCCCCACCACTCCCGCACGCCCTCCTCCCCCGCTTGGCTGTCGTGGTCCGCCCCCAGCGCGCGATCCCCCGTGTCTCGGTGACCCCCGGGTCGCCTCCCCCGTCCCCCGGCGCCCCCGCTCCTCCCCGCCGCCCCCTCGCCGGGGTGGGCTGCTGGCGTCGGTGCAGTCCCTGCTCGAGGGGCGCGGCCGGCAGGGTGCCCCTCCCCTGGGGCCGCTGCGGAGGAACCGGTCGGACACGCTGTGCCCCCTTGGGCCCCCCAGGTCCCCCTCCGAGGAGTCGCCCCCCGCACCGCCCCGCGCAGGGGGTGGTCGCCGACCCGCCCCTCGTCCCCGGGGTCCTCCGGGCGGCGGTCCTTCCGGCACTGCCGGGCACGATCGCGGCGGTGCCCCTCCTGCAGCGGGCCTCGGATCCGGATCTCCACGCCGGACTGGCAGCCGCCACTGGTAGCGGACTCTCTCGGACGGTGTTCCGAACCTCGTTTAACGACGCCAGAGTTCCTCCTGGCGCTTGGGGCGGCTACGAAGCAAAGCGTTGGCCATCCCTCGCTGGCATGGGTGGATTTATGGGTGGAGCATTCAGCCACCCCCCACCCCACCACCACTCCCTTAAGCCCCCAGATCAACTTACTGTATGAAAGAAACTACATACACCAGCTTTTTTCTTGGAAGAAGTGTTTAGTTTTTGCTGAAATGACAAATATTAGGTCACCAATATAGATCAGGGCAACGCTTTGCCCGTGACGTCATCCCTCTATAGGTTCTCACCCCCGTCCAGTCAAATGCCCACCGCTTTCCTTCTATAAATCCACCCCTGCTAGCTGGTGGCTTGGAATCTTGGTTGAGGTAACTGACAGAGGCATATTGCCAAGGTTTTGGTTGCCCGTAAAAAAATCCTCGGGTGGTCAGAACTAATCCGCTGTTTTTCGCTACGCTGTGCCAGATGCCGCTCGTGGGTTTGGCACGCAAAACCCCCAGATTCGACTCATCTCATGGAAGTAATCTTTGTTGGCTATGTACCCAAATTTGCTCGGTTTTCCTCCGGAGTTTGGTTTTTGTGATTGAAGGCCTACTTGGGAAATGTAATAAGAACCTATTTGGATTTGAATATTTTAGGTATAAGGTGAATTGGGCATGGTTATCTTCTGGGCGAACCGATGTCCGGGCAGTATTTGTTTCTTGCCAGCCGTACGAGGAGATGAAGCAGCCGCTGGCCTCTGAAACGACGCCACACCCCCGACAGAGTCGTGTCCAGACAGTTGCGATGAGCGAAAAACAAACTTACAAAGAACTGCCCCCTTCCCCCACTATCGTTGCAAGAGCAGTGGAGCGGTAACGCGGATCGCGACGCAGTGTCTGGCTAGATGCGATTGCAGAGCCGCACAGGAGCGAGGCATAACGGAGAGGACGAAAGACTCGCACCACATTTCTTCGTGAGCAGCCCTGTCCAGAAAGACGCGAATTGAAGAGAAAGAGAAGATTGTTCTGTGGGAATGCTGAAAGCCCGCTTGCTTGTTTAGTGAGTGCTAGGCAGAGATAGCACTGCTGGCATCTCTATGTTTGATCGTGTGATATGCGGGAGTAACTCACATCTACAGGAGCTTTGCGTCCACTTGAGCACGTGTCCAATCAGCCAGGACTCGTCTGCTTTCCTCACTGCAGTGCCAGAACATCATTTCCAAGAAGGGACGGTGCAAATACGAGCTCTCAAAAGGACACTTCTGTTTCAGACTTCGTGTTCGTGCACTTTTTTTACTTAGTCTCAGGGTTATTCGTAATTGTATTCAATTTACACCAGGTTGTTTTGCGCACTGACTTGTTGTTTAACAAAAACATTAATAAGGGAATTTTGAGAGAAATATTTTCTAGAGGGAAATATTTTCTCACCTCTGTAATGCCTCTGAGTCCGAGGATAAAATAAATAAATGTATAAGCATCGTGAGCAAAGGTAGCAAAACCGTCAACCTCACTGAATTGCTCTGGCATGCGAGTCCTCCCTCCTAACATGGCGGTGCAGAGTGGTTAAGCTTTAAATTTTTTTATTTCTTTTTATTTGACATTTATTTTACGAGATGTTGGGGGTACAGACAAAAAGCCAGCGAACTGGGGCTTGACTGGGCCTGTACACCCAACCCCCGAAACCCCTCACAAACACGCACCCACACCAGATTTAGCTGAGTATAGTTGATAAAATAGTTATATAATGAAGATTTGGGAAAATATTAGAGATATTTACGTAGCGAACGTGAGGCAGAAAATATATGTTAAAACATATGGCAGAAACGGATTAGACGTTACCTTATTCATAATCTTAGAACATTCTAAAAACTAGAACACTTGGATTTGTAGAAGTGCGCTTCAAATTAAATCAAAAATTCAAATGCTCTTCGCAAATCAACAAAGAAAAGTGAGAATGCGGACAAGCTGGTGTAAATTGAACGTAAATATGCTTTTTTGCCTCAATCTGGAGGTTCCTCGCAAATTTTTTAAACTTTCCATTATTTGCGGACTTCTAAGATAATTGCGTGTATTTCATAAATGCTTCCTACCTTATTTAGCTTTGTGCGAACCCCATAACTTTTGCGCCCATAAGCCAAGTGTTCCCGTTTCTCGTGGGTCCCCAGGCACGAGCTCGGGCAGCAGCGCGGGTGGAGCTGCCCGGCAGTTCATCATCCGGCCGGCGCTGGCCAGAGAAAGCCTCGAGATGCTGGTGAGCTGCACAACTGGCTGGGTCACGCCCTGGGAACAGATAACCGCAATTTCCCATCAACAGCCGTCAATACCTTGTGTTCGCACAGACGTCTGGTCGGGGCACTTTTCTGTATTACCATGGAAAAACAGTGAGTGCGCAGGCGAGCTGGTGGATGTTGATCATGATGTAGAATATCCTAGACTGTGGTAAAAGCTAGGAAACCTGGTCAAAGAAGAAAGACAGGGGAAAAGAACATTCTTTTCCCCTGCCTTTTCTTCGACCAAATTTCCCAGCTTTTACCACAGTCTCGGGTATTCTACATCATGATATATTACCATATCTGGCATGGTTCTTCTACGTTTTTATTGATGGAGAAGAAATTTAATTGTGCTTGTGTACTCAATTAAAGGAAGAACTTTGGAACAGTGTGCATTTGTAGAGTGAAGTGAATAGTAGCGGAGCTTCCTGCTCCCACTCTCCCCCTGCCTCCTCACCCCTCCTACCCCCGACGTCCTGTTTTAAAGGCCATAGATTACAGCCACCCTACCGTTCATTCACCTGCACAGAATGCGCGGTGTATTCTTTGGTTTAAGTTGACAAGTTTGCCTCATTAAATTATTATTTTCAGTTCCGAATTCATCTTTTTTACTTTGAACCTGTTCGTGGCTAGGTTTCTGGGGATTTTTTGTGTGCGTCAACAAAAACTCAGGTCCTGAATTTGATCCAAAATCGCTTCGTTCTATTCAAAAGCTTATACGTCTCATCACTTGGATATGCATTTTTAGTAGATTAGTTATCAATAGGCACCATTTTCAAGACGAGTAGACTATCAGGTAGATAATAAAGGTTTCTCAAAGATTTGCGTCTGTGCAACCTGCGTTGGCCATGTCTGCATTTGCACCACCCTCTCTTCGTTGTCGTTCCAAGTGCCTTGCGTGCCTAGTTTCCTTTCCTTCCACTTTCTCGGGGTGGCAGTCCCATCGCGCATGTCGTTTCCTCCGGCTCCTCGGGGCGGGTCTGTGTTGTCTGCTAACCAGATTCGCTGGTCACCCGCCTTCACAGAGTGGAATGGCTCATAATTTTTTTTTTATTCGAGACAATATCCGTATTTTGAGCTGTCAAGTAACTGTTCTCGAAGATACAGTAGAATCACGATGATACGAATCTTGCGAGATCGCGGAAAATATTCGTATAATCCGAAATTCGTAGGAATGAAAAACAAGTCACATAAGTACAGTAAACCCCCGTTAACTCGAACACGGATATCTCGAAAGATCGGTTAAGTTGAAACTTTTGTGCGTTGCGAAATGAATCCCCATTGGCACCATGTATTTTGAGATCGCTTATCTCGAAAAGCTTCCGGGACGGGCATGGATATCTCAAAACTTTGCCTGCAAAAATAAAAAAAAATATTCCTGAAAGGACATTGAGGCCCCGAAGGAGAAAGTTTATCTCCATCCCGGACGTAGCGACCGCGACCTAAGAATAACGCTAACAAAGAGAGAGAGAGAGAGAGAGAGAGTTCGGAGAAAAATAAACAAAAGGAAGCGCGCGAGAGAAAAATAAACAAAAGAAGGAAGCGCGGGAGAAAAATAAACAAAAGAAGGAAGCGCCGCAAACGCGTACCGAAGCGCACAGAAGCGTTCAAGGACGTTTGTTTTCTTGCTTTTTGCTTTCTCCCCATCTCCCGGGACTTTTCTTTCTCTCTTTTTCTCACGCTTGTGCTGGCTTGTGGCGTTCTATCGGCTCTCCCGATCTCGTGGTCGCTGTAGTCGCCACGCCGTCAAGCCGTTGTCGCGTCGCCTTCGTTCAACCTCGTCCACATGGATGACTGCGGCGCTCTTTGAGGAATATGTGCGTGCGCTGGACCGCTGGACGCTTGTTTCTAATTCATTTTTTTCTCGTTTTAGTAAGTGATTTCTTGCTTAAAAACGAAGCTGTGATTGGTACGATTTTCGGAAGCGCTAGATTTTCGAATTCCGCGGTCGGTACTTCGAAAATTTTAGTACTCTGCTTATCTCGAAATTTCGCTTATCTCGAAATTTTTCCCGGTTTTTATGACTTCGAGTTAACAGGGGTTTACTGTACATGAGAGCAAAGCGGGGCTACTTGCCGTTTATTGGCCATACTCCCGGCCAAAGAAGTCAGTAATGTTCTTCTGAGTCTTCTTTTTTCAGTATCACCCAGGAGACAGTTATGGAACGTGTAAAAACGTTTCAAAGCTCCTTCGCCAAATCCTTGCGTTTTCTTTTAGGGTCCACGTCCACTTTCCTCAGGACTTCCAGCTTCCCATTGAAGAACAGCGATTTTCTCTTGCGAGACATGTTAAATCAAGTCGCAACTCACGCTGGACAGACGAGGCAGGATGAGGGATATCCTCCCAAAAGTTTGTTGATGAAAATCGCACGGAGTTCTACAGACGTGCATATGCTCGTGCAAACAAAGGATGCTTGCTCGTTGACGTTCACGTCATCAACGCCGATTCCGAATGTCGTTCTCGTGTTCACTCGAGTGACTGAGAGTTGCTAAAACCAGTTTATCTCGTGACAGTAAAAATAAAGCAGCAACCCTGTACTAGTAGGTGATTGCGAGTTACTGTAGCAATCCGAATTCAAATCACGTGACAACACAAATAGTGCAGCAACAGTGAACGTGGGTATGTTTTCGAGTTTTTGAATGCAGCCGTGGTTATTATGATTGCGGCGCGTATGTAGAAAGAATGGCACGAAAAATAACGCAAAAACAGCGGCTACGGTTGTCGGAGCGGAGTGATGCCGCCCTAAAAGATGTGTAAACGTTGTCGATCATTGTTCGTATGATCCGCTGCGGCCTCATGAAGCATTCAGACTATCCCAAAACGTAATTCATTAGTCTTAAGGGACTTCGGCCGGGGATTTTGAAATATTCGTATCATCCTGAAATTCGGATGAACCGTGATCGTATCATCGAGATGCTACTGTAACTTCCTGTCGCAGTGGAGTCGAAGCTAGGAATGTGGAGCTCCTACACACGCGTCATTCAGCTGGTAGTTCCTTACAAGTTGACTCCAGTTTTGGTTTTCTCTTTGTGCGAATTGTATGTCTATTCTCTAGTGTTCTATACATTTAGTTGAACTAGAGTTGTCACAAAGTTCCCTTCTGACGAGTTTATAGCACAAATGTTGTCAGGATAGAAATCCAGAAGCATGTATAGTATACCATAAAATCCAGTATGAATGATCACCCTCGAGAGACCGCCCATCCCATTTTTCTGGCTAAATATCCGTAACATAAAAATTCCGAAACATCGCCCATCGCCTGTGACATCCATGGGCGTCGGCAGGGGGTGCAAGAGGGGCACTTGCCCCCCCAAGCCAGAGTGCCTCCCCTCCCCCCCCCCCCTTCCCCTCCATTCGTTAGCTCTATCGGGTACGGGGGTTCGAATGACGTCGCGCCATAGCTTTTCTAGCTAGCGGAAAAACCGAAAGCAATCCTAAAAATAAAATCCAAGCACTTTTGTTTCCTTGGATCCTTCAGCAATCAACACAAAAAAGAATAAGGTCTCCTCCTCGGTCAGTTGCGATCAGCCGCACCATGGCCTCCGAGATCCCGAAGAGCGCGCGCATTTGCGAGCTTCGGGATGTCGGAAACTATAGCCACGCCCAGTTGGCAAAAAAAAAGAAAAAGAATAGGGAGGGGCACTTATTTTGAGAACACCGCAGTCCCGTGTTGTGATGAATCACAGGCATTTGGGTGACAGTCAGTAAAATCCCCAAAAAACAGAGTGTCTTCTACACCAAGCGGGATTCTTCCAAAATGCTCAACAAAACAAATCGGCGTAGCTACGAGTTAGAGATAGTCCGCGCTCCTCCTTCGCTCCCTGCACCTCATAAAACCGACTGCGTAAGGAGTGGAGCGAGCGGGCCCCGGGTGTGAAGAGAGGGGAGGGGAATGTTTTGGCATATTTGGGGGGTTTCGACCCCCAAACCACCCCCGTGTCACCACCACTGCTCACGCCAGTGCTCTGTTCTGTATATATGCCTTTGGATTTTTCTTCTCCTTTTCCCGTAGCATGTTGCGGTCACGGGAAAGCAGAAGAGGGGGTCAGAATCGGAGCTAGGCGTCCTTTTTTAGACAATGCAGTTCTGCGAAACTCTGTTCGCACCATACTCCCCCGGGCCATAACTCACGCGGGAGAGGAGTGTTGGACCGTCCTCGTTGACACCACCGTGTTCACACGTGTGACACTGTCGAATATCTGTGACAGGATGGCACACTTCGCTGTTGCTGGCTCTCTCTTCCTGGCCCAGTTGCTTGAAAGGGCCACACCCCGCACCCAATCCTACTTCTTTATATAACCGTGGGCTGATATGGGTCAGGAGTGAAAATGGACACCAGAAGCTTTTTTAAACAGAAAGCTGACAGTGATAATGACAATCCATCTTGTGCAACGAAGAAGCACGTGACCTCAGAGCCGTGTCATGACCTGCAATCTATCGATGTACCTGCTGTCTTCCTCACTCCTGAGCATCCTTAAAGAACCAGCTGAACATTAGCTTTGCCCTCAACTCGACTCTCACAGTAATGTCAAACTCGTCTTTGAAACTGTGGGAGTATCCATGCAAAGCTGAGTTTCATCAGAAATACAACAATCAATATAAAAATAAGAACCAGCGGGCTAAAATTTTACTCCACTTCTGAAATGAGAGAGAGAGAGCATGGCAAGGTAAGGCACGGCCAATCTCGACGCGCGCGCTCGCTTACGGCCTGAGCAGGCACCGAGGAGGCAATGCATTTTTTTCTGTGCTGCGCCACCGGTGTTCTCCGCGAGAGCGCGCTGCGAGCCAACCCGTGGTGCGCCGGCGCCGGATGGTTTTGGAAAGGAAGCGGGCGAGCGCGCGGGCCCATTTTTCCACGTGTTGTTTTTGCGCTGTGCGTGTGAACGAAAGTGCCTCATGCTTCGCGCGCCTTGCTGACAAGGTCACGTCTCTCAGTAAGTTTCTGCATCGACTTTTTCATGGATACTCATGCTTGTCTCACAAACTTGTGAAGTCAAGCTGTGCATATCAATATTGTGGCTATGGTGTACTGTTGTGTGCCGTTTTGTCAGTCGCGGTCCGGAAAGACTCCGGTGTGTCGTTTCACCAGTTTCCAGTTGACCAGGATTTGTGTGCCAAATGGCAAAAAAACATTTCTCGGGAAAATCTCGTCATTAATGACAAATCACCCTCGACTGCAGTATGCAGCAAGCACTTCTTGGCGAGTGACTACGTCAGTGACCGTAAGATAAGAAAACTGGTTCCTGGTGCCGTACCAACCGTATTTGAAGGGTATCCTTCTTACCTAGCACCCAGTGCGAAGAAAGCACGTAGGACCCTAAAAGTCCGAGACACTGCTCCCTCTAGGAAGCCATCAAAACGAAAGCGCAGAGCCAGAAGAATGCGAGAATGCAGTGCTTGAGTCGCCGGGAGGTGAAATCAAGCAGAAAGCTACTATATGTACCCAAACAACAAACAACGATGCGCAGCGAGCAAGTCGATATCTTTTAATGATAGCAAGACTTTGTTCGCAGGTAGAGTACTATCGCTCCAGTTGCTCAAAAACACAGCAGCCACTAGAAGCAGAGAGAAAGGTAATCTCCTCATATCGTGACGACAAGTGCTACTCAGCTTTGAAAAATATTGCTTCAGACGCTGAAAAGGGAGAGAAAAAGGCTGTCTTCCTGCTTCACCAAGTTGACGGGTACCAGAAGAGATTCCAGTCTTATCCTGAAGAAGTAATAAGAGAGTGTGTCATATGGCGCTTTCTTTCGCCGAAAGGTTACGATCATGCCCGGACTAACCTGCTGACACTGCCACATAAGTGCACACTGCAGCGCTACGTAGGTCCCAGCTCAACTTCTTCTGGAATGAGTGGCGCCATGAAAGAAAGGCTCATTCACGAGGCTTCCTTTCTCAGCCACAAACAGCACATGGCTTCGTTAATAATCGATGAAGCAGCAATAAAGCCAAAGTGCATATACGACCGGAAGTCCGATGTAGTGTTTGGGATCAGAGACAAGCCAGAAAGCGGTGCACCACGTACAAGGAACGAAACACTTGCAAACCGAGTCCTGTGTTTTGTGCTCCACGGAGTGGCCAGCTCGTACAAGATCCCATGTTCGTACTACTTCACCAAGCAGCTGAGCGGGAGAGACTTGTATGCGTGGACGAAGGACGTCATCTCTGCAGCTGAGGAATGCGGCTTTGTGGTGATTCGAATAGTTACCGATAACTACTCAGCGAACAGAACAATGTTCAAGCTCATGGGGAATGGTTCCTTGTCAACCATAGTGAAGCATCCTCACGACGATGAACGAGAAATTTTTTAAGCTTCGATCCTTGCCATGTTTTCAAGAATGTCCGCAGCCAATTTTTGGAACGGGAGCTCACAGACGGCACTGGCGTCATCAGTGGCACATTTGTCCAGAAACTCTATGAGCACCAGAAGGACATGTGTATAAAGTTGGCCAGAAATCTTACAAGAAGAAAACATGTGTATCCGTCGAATCTAGAAAAAATGAATGTGCTACGCGCCGTGCAGGTGTTTTCGCCCCAAGTCACTGCCGCACTGGAACATCTCCAGCAGAACTCGCGAGTCAGCTCCCTTCTCTTCACTTTCAGGGATGCAACATGGACGATCAACTTCCTGAAAGTGATGAAGAAATGGTTGGACATTCACGGCACTACAATGGAAGTGGCTGCAAAATGCCCATCTCCAGAGAAGACGATGACAGACTACTGTGGCTGTAAAATGAGTTTTGCAGCTACGTGAAGACGATTCAAGAATGTTCCATTGCCACTGGTGTTGGGAACTTCACTGAGGAAACATACAGTGCCCTACTTTTCAGCACGAAATCCACAGTGGAGGTAACCAGGTATCTACTGAGAAAAGGCGTCAGTTACGTTCTGACTAGAAAATTCAACAGTGATCCCATTGAGGCATTGTTTGGACAACTGCGCTTTATGTGCGGAGGTAACGACGCGCTGGACGCAAGAGCCGTTACAACAGCTTTGGACCACATAGTAAAGAAAAAAGCCCTGCCATCGAAAGGAGTCGCTGTACAAGATGAAGACGCAGAAGAAGCGGCCGCCTCTGTTCCTCAAGATGTAGTTCAAGAATTGAAAGCTCTGAAAGCACATCTTTCAGCACCGCCTGCGTCTGTTGCTTATTCAGGCTTGGTGTATGTAGGTGGATACCTTGCCAAGCTTGTCAGTGATCTTGGATGTGACGCTTGCGTCATGCTTGTGACGACAAACAAGACTAGCAGTCCTCTGTACAAACTTCTGAGCGCACAAGAAAATTGTGAACTTCACTATCCGAAGCCCGAGTTTCTAGCTCTCCTGGAAACAATTTCGACTTTTTTTGAAAAGGCGGTCAAAGCTCTCCCACGATCAAAGATTCTCGAAGCCTTGCAGCTAATAGTTGAGCCACATCTAGAAGATTCACCCCTCCTAAGCTGCCCAGAAGGTGTTGACCGGAGTCACGCCAAACGCTTAGCACATCTGATCTCTGAAAAATTCCTGCGAATTCTTCTCGTCAACTACACAAAGAAATTAACAGACCAGAATGACAAGCCGTCTGGATTCACCCACAAACCAACGCGAAAGCATTTCAGGCTGTGACTGACATTCCTCGGAACTCTGAGTCACACGATAACGTTGTATATGTCATTACAACCAATGCCTGTTATTGCTTTCAGTCCTTTTACGTATGTGAAACGATTTCAGGGCTTCAAAAGTAAAGAATCTGTCTGATGTGGTGTCTTTCGCTCAGTGAGAGAAGGTTGAACAGGTACATTTGAACCTTTTGGAGCGGCAAACGCTGTTATTGTCATAATACATTTTGGACTACTGACATAGACTGTGAAGGCCTTTAATAGGAAAATAAATGTTTCCTAACCCTGGTTTCATGCTGAAATATCTTGCTTCACTTTTACTCATGTGACTCGCAAATAATCCAGCCGTGCCCATTGATACTATGCGCCATGACAGCATGCCAACTTCAATGTTTTCAGATCCATATACTAGTTCCCTGCATTGCATGCCTATAGCGGTGACTGCATAAGGCACGGTTGTAAAGTGCTTGCTCAACGCAGTGGGAGCAGCCGTTCAGCGACACGTGCAAGATGCCTCAAACAGCGCGCGCCGAGGCTACGTCGAGCGAACATTTCAGCGGCTCCCGTCGAGCGGAGCGGGGTTGGCTCGCAGCGCCCCCGGAGAGTTGCGGCGATAGGCAGCAAATGCCCCTCTTGCACAAACCGTAGGGGAGAGCGAGCGCGCGCGTCGAGACCGACCGCCATGGCTCTAGGTAAGTAAAGGCATGGCTTGTGGAATAAGCCGGATCCTTACGCGAAGTGAAAGGTGAGCCCTGAGAACTTGTCTGCTGCCCTAGAGTACTTCACGAAAGACAAGCTACAATGATCGTGACAATGTCTCAACCAGGAGGACGTGATCTCTCTCATGTTCGATGGAAAACTAAAACGTTCGTGTTAAAGTGCTTTCTGACGCGCTCAATCTGGTGGTCCTTTCGTGTATACAATGACAAGCATCCAGATTCCGGCGCTGGGCTAACGAAATGTTATTTCTTGCACCATAGATGGGTCAAATGTATTCCACACCAGAAAGTGTGCGTTCGTGTGCGCTGCGCAAATTATTACCTTTGTATTGCTGCTCTAGAGAAGGTTACAGGCTCAACATTCAACACTGGTGAAATGAACTAAGCATTTATTTGCGACCCATTAACAGGTCTGTGTCTGTAAGGAGGCTGTGATCGGTGCACAAAAGCCCAGTCTCTTACACTCGAGGAACTTCATTTTCAAGAGAATGGAGAGATTGTTCTTACAACATGGGAGTACGGGGACCGTGTGAAAAAACATTGGACCTTGAGACTTTCGTAAAACTTGTTCAAGTAACTGTTGAAATTTGGATATTTCACAACCATATTGAACAAACGCAAGATAACGCGATTATGATGAAAAACAGTGCATGCAACGCGGAAGAATAGTCTTTCATTTTGACTTTGCTGAAACCTGGACCATCGTCGTGCTTCCTGACAAAGTTCAAGCATACCACTGGAAAAAAAAGGTAACAATATTTACATGTGTAGTGACAAGAAGATCTACAAACACGTTTGCTGTCATCAGTGAGGGCCTGTGTGACGCCGCCGCTCACACGTGCTTTGTTCTAGAAAAAGTGAAGGAGGAGGTTGAAGACAAAGTTGCGGTATACTCGCACGTGACGTACGTAAGTGACTGGGCATCTAGTTATTTTAAGAATCACTAGCGAGGCTCACCAATTAGCACAAAAACGATTGCACACAAGCCAAGTGGTTATTTTCTGCATCTGGACATGGGAAAATTAATGCGACGAAGTTTGCTGACCCGTGAAGCACCAGGCCACGCTGAACAACTTCAGAGAACGTTCAATAAACGCCATTCAGATCGCCAGGACAAGGGTGAGCGTCTTATCCGAGAAACTGAAAGGCGTGCATCTTGTGTATCTGGACAAAAATAAAGTTGTTCATATCCTCGAAAAAAGAAGAAGAGTGGCATTTGGTGTGCGTCTTTCCTGGCATTCAGTCTTCGAACCCATGGCGACTATGCAAGTCATCAACAGAAGGAACCTGTGACATATATGTAGCACGGACAGTCAGATATTGTTAGAAAAACTTTATGAAATGGGTAAAGCGACGAAAGCCTTACCATAAAGTGCGAAATTTGAATTCCAAGGACTGGTTATTTTAAATGCAGATACATCCTATTTATAACAGTTTTTTTTACAGAGTATTTAACCTACTGTTTTTGTTTGGTGATTGCTTATAATCGTTGTCTGATAACCATACGGGAATCACGAAACGTTACCCTCGCGCAGGATAAATATCTCGGCTTGCCACGATCCATTCGTACACCAAGAGTATCGAAGCTCTCACAGTCCGGCGAGGTGGCACCCCTCACCTGAAATGGTTTGTCCCCGGAAATACAAAACTAACCTAAAGAACTAAAGTATTCTATTTCTATTTTTTTTCTGTGTAAGTAAAGTTATTTCATATATTCTAAATATTAAGTCTACTGGAATATAAAATTTCACACTGCGGCACCTTTTCTCTAATCACTAGTCTCTTATCTGATACCTCTTGGTGCGCTGTGTAAGATGCTGTATATCGTTTCGCCTCACTTTTACTGTGTGAACGATTGCTTTTTCAATGGCCTCATCTGAATAAAAATATATAAAAGATCTGTGTTAGTTTCAAGAAACTGGATCTCGAGTCACTTTTCGTAAAGGGCACTTCTAAGGGTAGGCTTTGAAAAAGTACCCTGCTTTGGGAGGTATGTCTTCTTTCTCAAGCAATAAATGCAGCATGTTTTAAAAGAATTGAATGCAAAAATAGAGTGTCACAGGGTACCCAAATAAAAAAAATCGAAGGTGGTCTTTTTTATATTCGCATAAAATATATCGCGACTATCGTATCACTCAGATATCTAATATATATTTTAAATATTATTCAAATATAAGTAGAATGTTACCTGAAAAGTATATGATGGTGATTAAATGATATCATAAGACAGAGGCCTCCCTATTTTGCCTTTTGTTGTTCAAACAGGCATATTTGACAATTTTTTAATAAACAAATCACAATCTTGAATAATTATAATCACTATATATTACAAGCAAGCTGTACCCATAGCATGTTTCTTAAAGTATTAGAATTCTTTTAATTTTATCGTTTTAGTTATTCACTTCCAAACGTGCCCCCTCCATCTGTGGGCGTTAATGCAACTGTCCACTTCTTCATGACTTACAATATTTTCTTGGCTCAAATTTTTTTCTGGTCTAAACTAAGTTTGGATTCGTTTTTACCAGACACTACACAATAGCATATAAAATCATCAGTCCATTTTAAATGTTGACCAGCCACCCATTGGCCGATCCTATCTGAAATCACCCAGGATTGAAATTGAGGTTCTTATGATTGCTTTCAAAGGTGTTGAGTTTATATTGAGTTATAATTGACCGTATAAGAATAGCATATCAACAAAATTTAAACTCATTGGTAAATATTTGTAAGAAAATATTTCCTAGAGATGTTTAATGTGTACGAAGCAAAGCAGTAAAACAGACATACATCCTACCTGACTGGTGAGACGCGCAATTTAAACTGAAATTGCAAAGCGCAAGCGGAAGAAACGGACATGAAATAGACATGACAGCGCTATACTCACAACTAGGGTTTCAATAGGAAACTAAGGAGGAGAAGAAGAGACAGAGGTTATACAGAAGAAAAAATGACCAAACTAAAATAAACTTATTCCAGAAGTAGGTGAGTCATTGTGAATGTAGATGTGAATAAATATTTAAAATAAAAAAAATATAAATAATAATATGATAAAGAAACTAAAAAATATGACTTTTTAGATTATTTCAACACAACGTTGGAGAATAAAATTTGATATGATCATTCGCCTAACTAGAAACGTTCTGACACCTATCTCATGTAGTGTGGTTGAGGTATAATAGTTCTTAGTCTGACAAGGACACAGAAGGTGCATTGACAAAGTTGTTACCAAAAGTTTTGGCTGTCTGCGCCTCGTAAAGTTCTTATGACTTTTCACCATGGTACTGTCCGAGGACACTTGTCATTTTGAAGATCGGCGTCCAGTTACAGTCACTGACGTGTATTGCGAGATGTCCTGCCGGTAAGGAACTGAGAGATGTTGCATGTTCCCGCAGTTCTTGTATTCCAACACCGGCTTGATATTTCCACATAAACTTTCCCGCAGGTGAATGATATTGTGTGTACTATATCCCTGCGTACATGATATATATTTATGCTTGTGCTTCACTTTGCAATCGTCGTGAGGGCTTTGAGGTGAATGGAACTTGGGGCACAGTCTCTTCTGCTTGTCCGTTGCCGAAAGTACCAGTGGAATGTCAAATCCGGGTGCTGCTATTTTATGTTATGTAATTGCCGGTGCATGTATGGCATAACTGCTGGACGTCCGCTCCTTTTTTCTAACTGTTTATTTTTGTTGTTTCACACTAATTACATATTTCGACTTCCTCAGATAGGATGGATAATAAGAATGACCAGACGCCTTCTGCATTTCTACTTGTTTTTCAAAGCTCTTTCTTGCCTTGTGGTCACACGATTTCGTAAGAGCAGCGCAGAGACATGTATTCACAATCGCTTTTTTTGTCAGAAAACCTTCTAACATTATTCATGAGGTGTCAGAAGGTATTTAGTTAGTTGGGTGATCATCGCAAACTTCATCCTGCAAAGTTGTGTTTAAATAGTATTAAAAGTTAGATTTTTAATGCCTTTCTTATTAAGGTTTTAGTTTTATTGTTTTTACTTTTTTTCATATTTATTTATATCTATATTTCATAAGATTCTCCTACTTATTTCATTTCTTTGTTTTATGATTCGTCCTCTGTCTTTCGTACAACTTCTATCACTTCTTTCATCACTTCCTTAGTTATCTATAAAGATCCCAGTTGTAAGCATTGCCCTGTCATGCCTACTTCGTGCCCGTACCTGTCCCTTACGCTTTATAAATTTAGTATGTGGAACCTACTAGACCACCTTAATATTTTAGTGCTGTTACAACTATGCCAGTTGTATATTTTCCCATGCCTCAGTGTAAATTTGGAGTAACACGAGGGCCATGCTGCTGATTCACAAATTTTGCTGTTCATGCCCAAGGCGGTAGTTTCAGTTTCGCTGTAGACCACAGAAACGAAGCATTTTCGATGGGATATCTAATATAGACTACACAAGGCATCGAACAAAAAAACTGACACCTCGCAATTCAAAGACATCTCCTTCAATAAAATCTATCGTAAACCCAAAACTGAACGGAAATATACCGGAGTTACCTTTCAAGACAAGAGGAGTTTGCGTGTAGTTTCTTGCCCCTTTTAGACATCTTTAAGTTAAGACTGTGCTCCAAAACTTGCTGTTTTAAAAATATAATACAAAATAATATTGCATCGAGACATGTACCGTTTATAGTTATTAGTGTGAATACACTATTTAATCACTTGACGTTGATTTGATAACTTGCGCAAGTAAGTTTCTTCGGCTTCTGAAGTTCCCGAGATTTCGCAGTTATTTCATTCTCGTGTTTATGTCTAATCGCTCGATGTTTCACACTGCTCTCCATTTCTTTTAGGAGTGCTGCCTGCTTTCCTTCAAGGAGCAAAGGGATTCCTTCAAGAGTAAATACCTATTTTCGTTAAACGACAATGACACTGTCACCATCGACAACCTCGCAAAGAACAATTTCGCATTGATGTCCGAGTACCGAAGGGTCGACAATATCTTGGGCTACGGTTATGCCAGAATCTATGACAACTTCCGTGGCCTATACAATCGAAAAGTGTTCCAAATCCCTAAACGTAAGTTGGCACTGACTTTTACAGAGATGGCTGTTAAGTTCTCTTCCCACCACTGGAAATGGTGTCCGTTGTTGATGTAGTCGGCGATATAGGGCGTCCGTCGTTGATGTTGCCAAATCTTTAAAAAGAAGGCCCGCCGCCTGCGTGAATCATACGATGGTTCTGCTGCGTGCGAAGAGAATGCGTTCACACTAAGGTACGAAACAACGTTAATTCCCCACTCTGTACTTATGGTTCTTGAAGTTACCGGATGCCCACTGCAAACGCTTTCTAAAAAATACAAAAAAATTGCTGTTAACAAAATTTCTTCGTAGCACTGTCAATGCCAGAATTCCTTCCGGGAGACGCGCGTTCACTCGCTCCGGAAAAAAAAGACGAAAATAAACAAAAGCGTTCCAAACAAATTGGTCAAGACGTCTAATTTGTACCGAACGCTTTTGTTTACGCTAGCCACGATGCGTGAACGTGACGCAGTAAGCCAACGACTTTTCCGTGACGTATCGCAGCTATCGCTGTGAGTCCACTGTGGATTAACACAAGACTGTTCAAATGTTTCTTCGTGAAAGTAAACAAAAATAATTACCTTTCATTTTTGGAAGCAGATACGAAAAACCTGTGTCATTCGTAGTCATCTACGTGTCACCAGAGACGATGCTTTCGCTCTTGCGACTGGTAAAACATACCTCATGCTATAGCATTACATCTTCTTTGGAATGGTGGGCGCATGACGTACCTTCCTGTGACACAGTGTCACGCGACACCGTGCATGTCAGTGTTGTTGATGTCAAGCGACGTGGTCATGAGGTTGGTGTTATTTGATCTGCTCACGTGGAGCCGTTCATAGCGTGGAACGCGACGACATGCTGTCATATTGCGGCGTGAGTGACGTCACATGACATGAACAGGAACAACTGAAAGTAAACCCTATCCTTGCTTTGAGAAATATGGTTTTGTACCATACTTTACAGGGGGTAGGACACGCCTATTATAACTTATGAGATAACTGTACGTCATGATCCATTCGATGTTTTTATATTTCAGCTAAATTTGTTTTCAGTATGGCGGGATAGTTCCGTGGAAAACTCGATTTATATGCTGGACACTCGGATCCGCCCCATTCGAATAAGCCACCGTGGTTGTTGGGTTGGTTACGTCGCCTGCCAAACGCGCGGCGTATCTTCGCACGCACTCAAAGACTTGGCTCTCCTGGCGTCTCGAGCTTCACTTTCCTCATTTATTTCGGCGTTTCGAGCATTCGGTTCGTGACGATTGCGTTCACAGCAAGGCTCGCTTCGAAACATTCGACCCTGATTGCAGTAGCGGTGAGAGTGATTGTTATGTAGAGATGTTGGAAGCTGGTTATTTTGATTGCAACAGGCTGGCGATCAGCTGCAGTGACGACGGCAACCTCACGGACAAACACGCCGTAGTCTCCGTCGTCCGTGACAATCTCGCAGTTGCATGAAACGGGGAAGGTAAATGGACCGGGGGCTAGAGCGAGAGTGGCGTTCAAGTAACCGAGTTGCCTGAGACGTTTTGATTGTACCGTAACGAGGCGAGCCTGGGCGATCATGGGAGCGGCTAGGATGACAGCGCGTTCATGATCACATGGTTTATTGGCATCATGATGTGGTTAACTTGGACAGTTTTGCCTGGTGGCCAGATGAAATTGACCTAAATTCGCTAATTGCCTATTGCAATTGCTTGATTTTAAAACTCGCGCAACTTGGTCCCAATAGTAATGCATATATGAGCTTTGCATTTCAGGGATAGCTTACCCGTTAAATACTGCATAAAATTTTGTATTTAAGGAGCGATTGTTTTAAGTTTATTAGAAAGCACTATACGAGTATATAGCAGTCAATTTCACTGGAACCCAAGCAGCTGACGTCCTACAGAGACAAAACTTGATACGATAAGAGTGCCGCGCGTTAGTGACGAGTCAAAACAAGAAAGTTGTTTTATATACCTTAGGCACAATGGCACTCCGAGATGGTACCGATGGCCATTAGCGACCTCCACGACTTGACCTGAAACAATACGTCAAGTGGTGCAGTTCCCGTAGTAACCGCTGTAGAAGAAATGGCGACGTTGCGATTGCCACTAGTTTGGTTCTCGGGAGCGGATCGGCGACACTTTTTGAAAGCAGGTTCTATGGCAGTCTGAAAGCAAGTACTAAGGCAGCTTTGTGTGTAATAAGCGTTGCGGCGAAGTCAGAACGTGCGAACGTCTCAAGAAGGCAGTCCCATTATTTCCTAGAGTCCAGCTATGAGCAAAGCAAACATTTCGACACTCTTCATGAAAAGGTCGGTCAGTACAAGCAAACATTGTTTGCCGCGTGTACTACGGGGAAAACGGACCGACAACGTCACAGACAACACACTCTCAGAGGCACTTGCTTGCGACCAACTGGATACGCTCTGGCGCTAAGCCACCTTGTGGTAGCGCCCTCTAACATTCCGTGCAGCTACGTGTGTACTGCATTACATCATGCTTCATGCCTAGCCACGTTGCGATTCGGGACAACTTTAACTATGTAAGTGTACTGCATTCTATCATGCAAAAAGGCGGGATCATGCATACATTTTATAAATGACTTACGGAGTTTATGATGTATTGCAGTCCGGAAAGGCGGACCGCAGGACTAATGGTCCGCCTGCGGAATGTGCCGTACAAGGATTTCGTCGCTGCTCAGTAGGCATGTCTCCACGCCTCTGGAAGTCCCGGCGTCAGCTGCGCTTTCTTCTGCCAGCTGGTGTATCACCTGCTGACAATGTCCATCGGACGGCTGGACCGCCCGGAGCTCCTCTCTACTCACCATGAGTTCCCACCGCGAATTCGGTGTGACGAGCCCCGCGTTGGCCAGTGTCACCAAGTCGAGATCTGCCTGCATTTCCTGCTCGAGAAGTGTGAGCACGGGACAACGCATACGCAACGTGGTTAGCTGCTCCAGTTTGACTCGATGGTGTCTTGCAGCACTAGAACGAAAGTGACCATCGAGCGAGTGTCCTACAGTGTTTGAAGTCTTTGAGCAACGAAAGAGCAATGTGGTCAGTTTCAATGACAAACGAATCACTATCAAGCTACATGTTAATGTTCTTGAGCGCGAAATTAATCGTCGGACACACGTTTATGGTTGTTGGAATAGTTTCGCATTGCTCCGGTTAATGTATGGCTGGCGAAATCTACAGGACAGATAACTCTGTTAGGTTCCTGCAGATGGACTGCTCCTAGTCTGTAATCGCTTGCGTCGGTTTCAGAGATGAATGGTCAATTCAAGTCTGGCAGATTTAGATACTCGTTTTCAGTCACAGCCCTTGAAAGACGGGCAAATGTGGTTTGCTGCTGTTGCCCCTGTTATGTTGGGTATCTCGGCCCGTATAGCGAGGGATTCCACTCAGGTAGTAACGTAGAAAGTTGAGCTAGCTGGTACTTAGCAGACATACCTAAAACAGCGCACAAGCAGCAGGAGGAAGAAAATTAAAGAAGTGGAAAGAGCACTGACATCCAACTTCTGTATTGTGAAAGAAAGAGAAAGAGACATGAGTTCCATAAAGACAACGATTTTCCTTCTTCGAACTGAATAAGTCCGTGACAGATGTAGCTGAGTTTTTATGGCAGCAGATCCGGTGGAGTTGAACGAAAAGGAAGGAAGTTCTTTCTCCGCCCCTACGAAAATATGTGCGGAGTTCCTATGTCTATGCTTTTGCCGTTCTATCACCCCTTTGTCCATTTAATGGATGCCTAGAGACAGTTCTGGGACCATGTATAGACCGCTGGTTCGCCATGAAACGGCCACAATAACGCTATAGGAATCTCCGCGAAACAAGAAGTTTTTCAATCCTTTCTATTTTCATGCTAAGGTCTGGTGAGTTTATGGACATCCTATTGCCTCTCTACGGTGTGCGCTATATAGTGGTAGATTATTAAAGTGAGGACGGGTAGATGTTTTCTTCAGGTCTAGGGAGGTGTCCGAGTCAAAGAGATGTTAATTAAGCGCTGGGCATCAACATGTTCATTGATGTCTAGTGGCATGTTTAACCTCAGGGCATATTCATTGTGGAAATGGAAGTGTTCAGTATGCACCGGAATAACTCCTTTACTTTCTCAGTGGGAGGTAGCTGTATGTTGGCAACTGCGGCCCCCGTAGATACGCGCAACTTTCACGACTCATAGGGGGTGCACTGGTGCCTATCAAAATGGCGGTCATCTGGATGATTGTCGTAAAGCAGGGGCACTAGGTTGGTCTGCAACGCGCGAAGTGATTCGAGTTTTGCTATATACGGGCATTATCACAGCCTTGCGTTATCTTTCACGCCAGGAAGGTGTAGGCAAGCATTTTATTATAAGGCCATTCATCTAGGAGCTAGGGAGCGCGATTCTCACATCGGGGTACCACCATCGCATAAAGTTGTGAATACCTCCTGCAGACTGTGTGGCTTCCCTATGGACCCCGCAGGGACTACGTTGCAGACCCTGTATGTCCTCTCTGCACACCCATGAGAACCCCAATAAGACCCTGTGTAGACCCTGTATGGCTTCCCTGTGGACCCCGTACGTACTCCCTGTAGACCTTGTATGTCTTCTTCATACTCCCCAAAGGACCCTGCACTCTAAAAAAACTTTTACAAAGAACGTTTTTCCGTAAAAACAAAAAGAAAAAGTTATTTTTGTAGAAATCTTTATTGGAGAGCGTTGCAAAAACTACAGGAGCATGATGTTTGTATAAACTTTTAGCTCATTGGGTTTAGCAGCACAATTATTCTTGTTTTTAAACAACCATGTCTCACCGGTGACTTCAGGTAGCGCGTCCCTACCTGGGTGCGTCCTAACTTCGGTGGCGATTCAAAGAGCGTCCGCCTATGAGACGGGGGATGGCATACCTGAAACCCCTTCTAACGTATATGTTTCGGCGCCTAAATGGCTGCTTAAAGCCAAAATAAAAGTCACACGCTGTCGAAAACCGATACTCTCAAACCAATACTCGTGGTTGTGCAGTTCTCCGAGTGGCCGCTGCGAGAGAAATGGTGGCGTTGCGATCGGAATTAGCTCGGTTCTCGAGTACGGATCGACGGCGCTTTTTCAGAGCAGGCTCTTTGACAGTTTTTTAACTGACTTGTTCTAGTAACGTTGGTCGTTGCGGACCCCGTGGTTATACCCGCTGAAGACTGTGCGGCTTCTCTACGAACCCTCTAGGACTCCCTGTAGACCTTGTATGCCTTGTCTACACACCCCAGAAGGGCCCTGTGTAGGCGCTGTATGAATTCCCTGTGGACCCCTTAGGGACTCTCTGTAGACCTCGTATGGCTTCTCTGCAGGCACCCTATAGTAACCGTTAAGATTTTATGTAGACACCATATAGCAGGGACTCAAACCGTAACCGTAACCGAAACCGAAAACCGTTTAGGAACGAAATTTTTTCAGTAACCGTAACCGGAACGAAACCGTTATTTAAAATTTATAAAAACCGTAACCGTAACCGTAACCGAAAATTATTCACCGGTAACCGGTTTTAACCGATATTAACCGAAATATAAAAATATTAGTTTTTCTCAAGTATGACCTGAAGGAGAGATCTTTAAATGCTGTGGCCATTTGACAGAGATACTCTCGGCGAGTGGTGCATCTGGTAATATATTTCCGTTCAATCTAACTTCAGGATTAAGAATACTTAGTTGGACTCAGTGGTCGAGCTTATAATAAAAAAAAGTCTCTGTTTCTAAATCTGCCACACTCCTACATCGCTACATGTATTCACTACGTGTTGCCTTCAGGGTATTAACTAATAAGTTAGAATTCTCAGATGTCCATCAAACTCAGTTCTATCAAAACCACCGATGTTCCTGACATGCAGTAGCCAGTTTGAATAAACGAGGTAAATTTACCATCATGCAGAGCTGGCGCAAAAAAAAAAAAAAAACCTGGTGTTCATTTAGTCTGAAACGTGTCGCGAGCGACGATATTGAAACAACACAGAAAGAAAAAAATATCAGAGGTTCGACATTGGCGCTTTGTATGATATATATATATATATATATATATATATATATATATATATATATATATATATATATATATATATATATATATATATATATATATATATATAACCGGGAGCGACGGAAGGAACGAGGAAACGTCCGAAGGGTTTCCGAGTTTTTTCTTTTCCTGCCGAGACTCTCTTCCGAACCCAGTGGCAGCCACCGGCACTGCCACGCATCTCAGCATGACAAAAGAACAAGCCAAGGAGAAGGATGCCTCGTCGTCGAACGCGCCAACGCACTTGGCCGCCGATGACGGAGCCGCCCTCGTCCAACAGACAGGGGATGCCATTTCTGCCTCCTTCGCCTCAACCTTGGGAGCTGCCCCGCGTCCATCGTTGATGCCAAGGTCGGTCTGGCCCCACACGGCCAGCAGTCTCAACAATCCTTGTCGCAGAACTCTTAGCGCGAGCTATTCGAACGTCAGCACGGTGAGCTCAAACATCTACAGACGCGCCAAGAGATCGCTTCTAGCATCGCCGGGGCCCTTTCCATGCTTCCGCCGGAGGCATGGCTTCTACGGGAATCATTTCTACGAGAGTCACCAACGCGATCCGACTACCTGCACTGGAGCCCCACCGCCCATTCCAGAAGCGAAGGTCCGTCAGGCCTACGATATTCTCCGCGACCTCGCCCAGAACACCAGAAGTTTGTCCACTGAGAGATGTCCACGAGAGATGTCCACGAGATCCGTCATCTCAACCCGTATCGGTTCTACTGGGATACCATGCTCACCGAACACCAGCACCTCATTTTCGATAGACTGGAACTTTTCCACGTCGTCGCCAGAGGGAACTAGAGGACGGCTATACTATCCCAGACGTACAGGCTCGAGTCCGGGGTTTTCAGAGGGCTCCCCGACCAACTACCCAACCAGCCTCGACGCGGACGCCACACGGCTCGTGGTCCCGCGAACACCAGCTACCGCCCAGGCACCAAGTTCAAGAGGCCCCCTAACTGTGAGTCCGGCAGCTACCCTGGGTCTTCAAAACCCACCAGTGCCGTAATCGACGGCACGGTCGTCTGCTCCTGGACGTTTTCCCGGTCGAGGACGTTCTCGCCCATGCATTTTGCGAAGCTGGCGTCTCTGCTTTTTCTTGCCCGTGCTTGATGATGGACCGAAGAAAACGACCCATTGGATCCGGACTCGACGGCCACCGCCGCAGAGCGAATCCTGGCGTGGATCAGCAGGACCGACAGTGTCATCGCGCCCCACGCCGATGACGACTCCTACGGCACGTACAATGGCTAGGAGGAAAACCACACCAACACAAAGGAACACACTACAAACAAATAAAGCGACGTCGAAGACTCCGATTCGGACCTGGGTAGCACTGCCTCCAAGTCGAAAGCGATGGGACCTCCGCCGCCAGTCCACCCGACCCAGTAGGCACCTCAAGTCGACTGGGCAATGTTTATTGAGGCATAGTTTTCACGGGCCGCCCGACTTCGGCGCACTTTCCATTTGCTGCATGAAGGCTTCTTGCTTTACGGCCCGCCCACCTCTCCCTGACCAGGTCCCCACGATCGATGCCGCCAGAACCAACATGTTGGCGGCATCATCGAACGCACGTGGTCTGTACTTCAACCCCATCTTCCTCGTATCCAAGTCAGCCACCGAGTCCCGCTTTGTTTTGGACTGCGCCGCACTTACTCCTTACCTCCAGGCACCTCAGTTCCGCCTGACTCCGCTACCCCAGGCCATCAAAGTAAACCTCCTCCCGCTTCAAGCGTATATGGTGAAGCTCGACATTGCCGAGGTCTTTTACCATATCGCGCTTCATCCCTCCTCCCGTAACCTGACCACATTTAGAGTAGGCCGCCGTTACTGCCGTTTTTGCCGTATGACCTTCGTGATACACCCGGCGCCGTTTTACAGGCAGCTCTTGGCAACAACCATTGCCAGGGAAATGCGCGCGCGTGGACTCTGGGCTTGGTCTCACATAGACAACTTTTTGTGCGCCCGTCCCGACCCAGACAGGTTGGCGTCTACTGTGCGTCTCCTCGTGGAGGACTTGCTGGGGTCGGGATTTCGCTTAAACCTAAGCGACACGAGCAGAGCGCACGCGACGCATGGGTTTTCTTGGGTTCAGGCTCGACACAGCCGATGACACCATTTCGCACACGCCAGAACGGCTCTGAGCCATTCCTCGCGTCCTCCACTCGCTGGAGGCGCTCTAGGGGGCGGCGGGCTACTTGGTATTTTACTTTTCTCTCTATAACTCGGCTTTTTCTTCTTCGTACCTCGTTTGACAAGGTTTCAGACCAAATTTCTTTCACTCAACTGGCTTCCCTTTCTTCTGCGTGTTTGGCCGACTTTGCCGCACTGCCGACCGCTCCCCTTTTTCCCCACTACCCAACTGCGCATGAGCAGATGCCTCCGGATTCGGCTACGGCGTAGATGTTCGGGACTGTGAGCAGGCAATAATCGCCTCTCTGCCGAGACCAATATGCCTTCGGGAAGGACTCGCCGTGTTGTGGTGCGCGTGTATTGCCTATACTCCGTTTCACCTTATGTTGTACCGCAGCGGAGGCTAGAAGCGCGAGCTCATAGCGTTGGCAGCTGCTCTTAAGTCACGAGAGCTTGTGCCACCGAGATCTGCCCCAGAGCAAGGAGCTCGCGCTTGTGGCCTTTTCTGCGGTACATCATAAGATGAAACAGAGTATAGAAAGGAGCACTTCTGCACACGGAGAACAGAGCTTTCGCTCTCGCGCTGCGCTGCGGCCATGGACGAGCTGCCTTGGGCTATTCCCTGTGCCATTTTTCTTTATTTATTTATTTATTAACATTTATTGAAAAGCTCAGGAAACCGTTCGGACGTTTCCTCGATTCGTCCGCCGCCCTCTGCACGAGAAGGAAAAGATGTCTCGCGCTGAGAGCGCGAGGACTCAATGGCCCGCCAGCTTGCCATCGCGTGTCAAGCCCACAACGGCAGGTCGGCGGGGCTCATGACCGACGGTACACATTTTATTGAGATATCTTTATTAAGAAAAAGAAGAGAAACGGCACTGGCAATAGCCCAAGGCAAAGCACGTCCATGGCCGCGGTGCAGCGCTAGAGCCAGAGCTGTGTTGTCCGCTTGTAAAAGAGTCCCTTTCTCGCCAATGCACGCGCACCAGAACGCGGCGAGTCCTTCCCAGAGGTATATTAGCCTCGGCAGAGGGGCTATGATTGCCTGCGCATAGCCCCCTATAAGTAATCCAAAACCGACTCCGGAGGCATCTGCCTATGCGCTGTTGGGTAGCGGGGAAGGTGGAGCGGTGGGCAGTGCGGCAAAGTCGACCAAACACGCAGAAGAAAGGAAAGTCAGTTGGGTGAAAGAGGAATTTGGTCTGAAACTGTGTTAAACAGGTGGACAAAGAAGGAAAAACCCAGAGCCATAAAGAGGAATTTAAAATGCCAGGTAGCCCGGGGCCTGTATGATATAATATAATATAATATAATATAATATAATATAATATAATATAATATAATATAAGCACACCCGACAGGACATTGGGAGGCCCGGAGTTCAAATCTTGGCTCCGCCATTTATTTTGGCTTTCGGCGGTTTCGTAAAACATTGATTCATTCGATGAAGTACTGTTCATTCATCTGCATATTTTCGAATATATATATATATATATATATATATATATATATATATATATATATATATATATATATATATATGTATATATATACATATATATATATATACATTATATATATACGATATTGCGAAAACTACGCGTCGCACCAAAAAAAGGCTTGTGTCGTTTTGGTCCTGGGCCAGGGGCCTTTTAGGAAAATTATCAAAGTCCGAGGTAATTAGGTAGTTAATTATTTTCGCGTAATTAACTTTTTATTATTGGGTTTAAGGGCATGGTTTCAATTAGAACATTGCTCAGCATCATCGAAAAACACTAAATCAACAAATTGCAGAACGATAGAAAGCATGCGAAGCATTTTACGGCTTTCTGAAAAACCGTACAAATTCGACGGGTTTTTAAGTTTCGGTTTGTTATCGGAGCGCATCTCCGCCCCGGCAGCACCGCGCCCCGTGGAGAGATAGTGCATCCAACCTCTGCTGCGCTGTCATCGTGCGACGCAGCAGGGGCTGGTTGCACTATCTCGCCACGGGGCGCGGTGCGCCGGCGCGAGATGCGCTCCGATATCAAGCCGAAACTAAAAACCCGTCGAATTTGCTGCGGTTTTCAGAACGCCGTAAAATGCTTCGATTGCACCTCTATCGTTCTGCAATTCATTGATTTAAGGTTTTTCGATGACGCTTAGCAATTTTCTAATTGAAACTATGCCCTTAAACAAAATATTCAAGAGTTAATTACGCAAAAGTAATTAACAATTTTCTTATCCCGGGCTTTAATAATTTTCAATGGGCCCCTGGACCGAGGACCAAAATCAACGCATAATCTATATTTATATATGCGTATATATATATATATATATATATATATATATATATATATACATATATATATCTATGTATATATATATATATATATATATATACAGTATAAATAAGGTACGTCCGCACTTTATTTTCATTTTTTCCGTCCACACGTTTTTTTTAGTTTTTCTTATATATAAATGCACCATTTTTCTAGCGTCACAGAATCAGCCAGCGAGAGACGTGCGCTTCGATAACCATAGGCAATTGCTTGGAAATAGCAAACATGACGTAGGTGTAACATGGCACAACAACGAAGACTAGGGAAAGGAACGAACAACGCATGACATATTTTTGCAGCTTTCTGTGTTGTTTCTGTGTTGTTCGTTCAGCTCCTTAGTCTTCATTCTTTTGGGCTATTGCATTTATATTATGTATGACTTTCACCAACTAGCCCAGCTCTCAATAGACTACTTCCATAAATCCCTGCATGCAACACGGCGCGCGTTGCACTCTGGGAACTAGTTGGCCGGGAGGAGAGTGGCACGGTTTCGGTTTCGATCGACAGTCGACAAGAATTACACACAGAGCGTGGACTATAAACGGCCGTTATCTCATGTTTTCTGGTCCCGAGAGCGTCATTTGTGGTCTCTAAACTAACCTAAATGGCCAGACCTCGAAGCTTTAGCACAAGCCCGAGACGTATAACTTGTCTTAACACATGCTTGTTGTATTTTTGTACTTGAGCCTTTCTGTTAGCGTTTCGAGTATGTGGACGAGCCAGTGCTGGGAATCTCGACGCTGCGAAGCTCGGGGATCTTGCTGGTGTACGAATCAACAAGCTGTAGCACCAATAAGTACGCATACATCGAGCTCGCGCCTTTACATTAGTGTTGTTGATCAGGAAGTTTGTTTGTTTCGTGCGTCCATAGGCGAAATATAACTTTTTGCAATTACTGTTTTTCTTTAATACGCCTGAGTACGCGAGGTAGAAACTCGGAGTCGCCATTGAAAAGCTCATTTGAACACACTTCTCATCTCTTATCTGTACTGCACCCGCAGCACTGCACGAAGTGAAGTCCCCACCTGCTTGCATTCCACTAATATTCAACATCGCGTATGCGCATAAAGTTATCCTGCAATCATATAGGCACATTCGCACATACAAACCGTTTTAAGAAAGCAAAAGTCGAGCACTTGTGTGAAGAATGTCGCACCGTTCGCCGGAAGTGCGCCGGACGGGCATGAACCCCTATGCGGTGCGCCAAACGGACGAAATTATTCAAAGCGCATTTGACGGTTAGCTAATGGCCATAATATTTGTTATGTGTTTGCTTTCTTCCTGACTGAGTATGCCGAGATAATTTCAGACACACCGTTCAGGCACAGATCTTGGGCGTCAGTAAAAGCTCGTCCAAAAAGGCTTAGCGAGGAGTAGGGGACGCTTGTTAGGGCCTCCGTCGTAGCTAGCCGATCTCAGCGTTTGCGAAAACTTAATCTTCTATCAGCATAAAATTTGAGTGTGAGATATGTGATGACACGAGGAAGACATCATAGTAACTTTTGTGCAGTAGTGAGGTCGAATTTATTGCGTTTCCTTAAAAGTTCATGCGCCAACGCTGGGCTCAACTTTGATACTCCTGTGAGGATGCGGCTTGCTTTTCGCTCAATGAAGTAACAAGAAGCGGACGTTTGGCAAACAAAATACGTGTAGGGCTCAAGGTGACCAAATTTCAGTTGTAGTTCACTGGTACTAGACGGGATTACTGACATTGAGCTCAAAGATGCACTCGTGGGGTGAGGTGACTAAGCCACGTCTTACTACGTTTGCATACGCACGCACAATATCCGGTGTTTCGGGAACCAAGGAAAGTGCCCCGGTCTTCGTTTTGTATCGCTCGAGAATGAGTGTATTGTACATTCGTAAAAAGTCAGATAATCGAAAACGCAAGCAGCGCGTTCGGTCGCGGCGTGATAGCATGAGATGAAGCTGCTCAGTCGAAACCGAAACTGAGTGGCCAACTAGTTCCCAGAGTGCACTGCGTGGTATTTCGCCGCGATGGGGCGCGTCGGTTTTTAGAAGAAGTCTATTTTACTGCTTTATGGCACTTAGCAGTATTTTAGTAGAGGGTGGCTATAATTATGCTCCTTCAATCTGTGTGGGCGACGACTCGTCTGCATGTATTAGGTTGAGAAAATAAACTATAGCCACGAGAAGGGTGCGAATCGCTCTTCCAGAGCTCAGTGGGAACTTTCTTAGGGTTATCTACAAATGCTGCCCAACAACAAAATAGGAATATATTTTTTTCAATTTTTTCATATAGAATGCGATCATCCCCAAGTAGCGGAAGTAACACGTATGCTCAGGTATCAAACTATAGACTGTATGTAGATGTAGTGAAGAAGCATTGGAGCTTGAAACGTGTGCAACTTTTGACCAATTAGAAGTATTAAGACGTTTCTAAGCTGCTTGAATGCCACATTGTTGGACATGTGGGACATCTTTAAACCGTTTATTATAGAACGGCTGTCTAGCATTCCAATTAAACACATTATTGCAAAAACCGAAAATAAACCGGTTTTTAGGAACGTGTAACCGGTAACCGAAACCGTAAAAATTGAAACCGTAAAAAACCGAAACGAAACCGTTATCAACAGGGAGCGGTAACCGTAACCGTAACCGAAACCTTTATTTTTCGGTTTGAGTCCCTGCCATATAGAGCCCGTGTGAACTCTATATCGTGTCTTATTACTAGAGGGGATATAGGATGACCATACATTCTCAACAGAATAGGACGTTCATACAAGGTTCGTTGTGCCAATATTCTATAGTGCAGCCATAAGACGACTTCAAGAAGGCAACAGCAGTCGTGATCTGCCTATAGTTTACTTATCATCCTGCCTATGGACGCTGCTCTCTCCGAATATCCCAGTACCTGTCCATACATATTTTGTAGCAGGAAGGTGTGGTTTTTCCACCCTTGGGGGATGTACCAAGTACCACCAACATCAGGGACCAGTTCCTAAGCCGCTCGATCCTCGAGTTCTTCCTGCAGCTAAAGACTTCAGCCCTGCCTCAAGCTGCTGGCGCTAGCTCAAAGTGTGTTGAACAGGGTCAATGAAGGCTTCCAGACCACGCTGCTGTATCCGGAATGTGTGGATGCACTTTCTGACGTGCCACGCTTGTCGCACTGGCTTCTAAAAATCTCCGTCCAGTGGTAATTTTTGCAGTGGAAGGTCAGCTACGTATTTTAGAAGCTGACAAGGAAGGTTCGCTCGTTCTGCAGCCAGAAGAGATGTACCAGGAGACAGAGCCAACCCAGCTGTGATCAAGAACTTTCGATCAGGCCTGGTAACTTATAAGGGAGGCATAGCGTCGGGGAATAGACCAATGTAACATCTTGACACTGACCCAATCGGCTGGCAACATACAAGAAACAGAGGTGTAACACATTTTTTGGGGGTCCCGAAGCCCTGAATGCGCCGCACTGTAAATGAGGGCCAAATTGTCTGTGT